>JAODAL010043871.1:0-33434 GCA_025379985.1 Phyllomedusa bahiana
AATTGGAGGGTTTTTCTGTTTTTTGGACGTATTAACTTATATCCTGACAGAATCCCAACGGGTCAGAAGGGCATGTAATTTGGAAGGGAAAAACCATGAGTTAGAAAATGTAAGGAGGCTCATTGCATATAACGGCCCTTAAAATCCTGTTTTTTAGTGGGCCCCCTTTTAAATATCATCGTTTTAAACCAAATTGAAAAGCGGGCCAAAAAAGGTTCATTTAAGCGCAAAAGTAATGGAGAAGGGGGCAACCCGGTCGGGGCCCCTTTTTTGAAATTTAGTTGGAGGGGCGTGGGGGGCCTAGGGGCGCGTGGGGTGGGGTAGGACGGGAAAACCCGTCAACAAAAGAACCGAAAACCCCCAAAAAGCCTCCAAGTATGGAAATAAAGGGCCCAATTGGGCTTTCAAAGCCTTTTCGGCGTCAAAGCGAGGGGGAGATTGGTCTCCCCCTTTTCTTATATCAATGGTCTTCGCTCGCTGATATTGTCCCCCCCCGCTACGGGGGACAAATTCCCCCTGATACTTTTGATAAGCTTGGGGCAAGAAAACGGAAGATTCAAATTTGCCAGAAATTTAAAAAACAACGCCAACAAAAAACAAAAAAAAATTTGATATTTAGACCAAAACCTTAAATATTAACGCCAAAAAAAAGAAAACCAGAAAACTTATCCCTAAACCAAATCATTTTATTAAAGAAAACAAATAAAAAAAACCAATTAAATGCCAAAAAAAAATAAAAAAGGTGACATGCAAGGGGACACACAACTCTACACCAGGTACTGCCTGTAGTAAATTATACAAATGATAATAATACAAAAACTATAAAAAAATGCTAAATCAATGTAAAAATAAGAATCAGCCCCGGTTTTTGCCCAAACAACCCCCCAAGTGTTTCTTCCAAAACCCTTGGTTCGTCGGGGGGTAATGGGCCAAAAAACCACACTTCCTTTTTAAAATACCCGGGCCCAAATTTTAAAAATAAAGAAACTATAAAAAACTATAAATTTGGACCGTTTCCTTGTGTCAAAATGACCCAAAAAACACGCCACCGATCAAAAACCCCCCGGTTTTTCCGCGCCGGTGGGGCCCCCTTTGCATGGCCCGTGGAAAACTGCGTCATCGAAAAGGGGGTGTTATGCTAAATTAAAAGGCCCCGGGACGGCGTCGTACCCGACGAATGGCAATTTTTTTTGGCCAAACCAAAAAATGGCGGCCCCCCCACATAAAGGGGGACCCAAGGGAAAAATTTCAATTGTGTCTCTTTTTGGGGGTTTGCTCAGTGCCCAAGCCGGAATCAAAAGACGTAAAATACAATTACTTCAGTGCAATTTATAAAAAACCCCCCAGGAATGTGTGTGTAGACAAAGATACATTACTATTATAAATAAAGTCCCAAATAGTGATATAAAAAATTTGTAAACATACAAAAAAGTACAAAAAAGCATAATAAATCTTCATGTCATTAAAGTGCCAAAATTGAAATAAAACTATCGAAAATATACTTAAAAATTTTCATACTTATATACATATTTTTTAAAATAAAGTGAAAAAAAAAACATTTTGTCAAGTGTCAAAAAATACATTTCCAAATGTGAAGATATGTTAAATCTATAAATAAAGTGCATAAAAAAAGTGCATAAAAAACCACAGTGAAAAAAAAAAAAAAGTAATTTTTTTTTAAAAATTTATTGGGCCCGGGGAAAATGTCCCTAGGGGAAAATTAAGTTTTATTTAAAAATCACTTCGCAGAAATCTTGTTGATAAAACCTCATATAAAATAACGGGGATAAAAAAACCCAATCCAATCGCCCTACAGAAAAAAGTTCATCTTGTTTTCCCTTCTTGGTCCCCAAAACTTTCTTCTTAAAAAACCAAAAAGTTTCAAAAGTTAAAAACCCAAACCAAAAACCCTATAGACTCAAAGAAAGGAAAAGAAATGGGTTAAGCCCAAACACAAATACTAAAAAATATTTATTTTGTAAAAACAAATTTATACATAAGTTCATAAAAAAATACAAATATATAAAAAAAATTAATTTTTACACACACAAAAAATAAAAAAAATATATTTAAAAAATGTATGGAAAAAAACAGAGGAAAAAAATTGAAAAAAAAATTACGAAAGGGTGCAAAACGGTGGCCTCATTAGGCCATGGGATTAATGGTCCCAGGGTATATATCCAAAGTATCACGGGTGCTAAAATACCTTCCAACTACCCCCTCTCTTTCTAAAAAAAGTACCCCGTTCTTTCCCCAAAACAAATCCAAAAAACCCTTTTGGGTCGCTTATGGAATGTTTAAATGTTAGGGATGTTTTCAGATTAACAATCTATCTCATTCTTTGGGCTTCGATCCCCCCAACATGTTCAGGGTCCGTTTCTTAAAAGGGCTTGTTGTCATCCCCAAATTTTAAAAACCGGGACTTTTGCTAATAATGATCCGCTGTGGTTTAAATTATGGGGTGTGGTTATTTTTATATTTTTGTCTCCGCTTGATTTAGAACGTGTTTGTATTACCACATTTATTCAAGCCACCATTTACCAAGCTTGAACCCCCTCTGGGGCCCTTTGAACAAAACTTGTTTCCCGGGTTTTTCCCCCTTTTTAAGGTTGTACAAGGTTTTTCCCTTGTGTTCTTAGAAAGTCTGTATGTAATCGTGGAAAGGGTGGAAAGGGATTGCTTTTTAAACTGGATCCATGTTAGGAATCCCCAAATTTTGGCAATGGCTGCGATTTATTCCATTGGGGGTGATAAGTTGAAAAAAATCACTGTTGTTTTGAATCCCTTGTCCTTCTCTTTTTCAACGAGGAGTTGATTCTCTCCTTTTCCCTGTTATTTAATCCCCTTTTGTTTTTATCTTTTAGCCTTCCTTTAAACCTAATTGACAATTCCCCAGTCTTTTTTTTAAAAATAATTGATCCGAGCAAAACACGTTTCAATCTTAAAAACTGACCTACTGGAATATTTCCCCAAAAGTTTCTTGGGTGTGTGAAAAGCATGCGAAGGAATTAAAAGAAGTTTTTTCGTAAAGATTGATTTAATACACCCATCTCATCAACTTAAAAAATTTTATCCAAAAAAGTCCATCTGGTTTCCTTTACTTTAGGTAAACTTCTATTCCTCATTCATATTGAGAGGCCCCCAATCTTTTAAAGTTTCTGATTTCCGAAAACCCTGCAGATTTTAATAAACCCGATGTTTGTTCCCAAGGTTGAACTTTTTACTAAAAGGCAAAGGGTTTTTAAGGGAAATTCTTCCTCCCACCCCCTAAAAATAGATTGGGGTAGGGGCGGCACACAACACGCACCCATTGCGGTTCCTTGGGATTGGAGGTAGAAAGATTCCCTAAAAAATGAAAAAATTTTGGTTAAAACAAAAATAGACCTTCAGAAAAAAAACACACGGGTTTGATCTAAAAATTTATGTTAAAAGAAAAATCGAACCGCTTCCAAAAAATCGAGGTTTAAAGGAGGTTTATATATGATTAACATCACAGTAACAAAAAGCATCTTGTTTCCAATTGCATCCCCCTTTCCTTTTTTCCCTTTGAATGTCGATGAAACCTTCACAAAGAAGGTAATGTTCCACAACGCTTTGTTTGTAATAATAAAATTTCAAAAAAGGGTTACACAGTTGTTTTCCCGAAAACTATCGGGGCCAGGGGGAGTCTTTATCTTTTGGTCTTTGGTAAAAGGTTTTAAGTGGGAATGTTGGTCCTTGGGTAAGTATCCATTTGTTTTTTGAGTGTAACTCCACTTGCAATGCATAAACCGTGGGGCAATTTTGTTTAATTTTTTAAGGAGGAATTTTTGGGTAAAATTTTTTATAGTGAGATTTCTCTCTCGTTGTTTAGAGCTCCTTCTCATACATTTTGCTTGGCCACACCACCACATTACCCCCCTTATCCGATGGTTTGATCACTATGTCCTTTCTCTGTTGAAGGTCACGTAAAGCTTTTCTTTCCTCTTTGGTACAGTTATCCTGTACCACATGAGGTTCTATCTTATTTAATTCCTTCTCCACCAAATGACTGACGCATTTCATTCCATTGAGAGTGATAAGTTGTATGGGTTCTACATCTTCAAATACTTCTGGGAGAAGTTACTCCAAAAGAAAACACTTTTCAGTGAATAAATCTTCGGGGAAGAAACCTATGGTGGAACCAGGTACAAGTGGAACATCAAGGTCTACTCTACAGGTAGTTAACCTTTCTGATATTGCCCTTTCTGATGCACAGTTGAGTGTGTTGAGTAGGGGAGTGACTTTTTCCCCCTCATCGAAATTTTGATCTTTTCAACAGGAGTAAAGGATTTTGCACCTTTTTTGCGCGCAAAATTTGGTTTTTAAAAAAAAATATTCATCAGGACTCCATTTTGGAAACAATTTTCAACAGTCCAAGAACGAGAAGCAGTGGAAATTTTGGAGAGTTTAATGGATGATACGAGTGAGGAAAAGCTAGGTAAGTTTCTTCTTTTCTTTGTCAGCCCTTTAAGAAAAACCCTCCTCTGAATCTTTATCCTAATATCAAACTCTTTGTGGATTTGGTGGAGAAGGAATTAAATAAGATAGAACCTCACTGATAAATTGCACTGATAGTAATTGTATTTCACTGTCTTTTGATTCCGATGCCTTGGTCGACTGTAGCACCACATGAGACACAATTGTATTTTCTCTTGTGTCTCTTTATGTGGGCGCCGCCATTTTTGGTTGGTCTAAATTTTATTGCGCATGCGTCGGGTTTTGACGCCGTCCCCGGGTCTTGTATTTAGGAATATACAGCCCCTTTCGATGAGCAGTGTGTTCCGCGCCGGATGCAGGCGTCGCACCGGGCGCGTGATTTCACGCGGCGTGGTTGATCGGTGGGTGTTTGGCTCTATTATGTACACAAAGGGAACGGTCTCAAATTATAGTTTTTTATAGTTTCTTATTTTTTTATTGGCCAGTGGGTATTTATAAGGAAGTTGTGGGTTTGCCTCATTACCCCTGACGAAGCCCAAAGGGGTTTGGAAAAAAAAAAGTACGTTGGGGTTGTGTTTTGGGGGCTACCTCGGGTCTGTATGATCTTATTTTTACTATTGATTTAGCATTTATTTATAGTTATGTATTATTATCATTGTTAATTTACTAGCATGTCAGTACCTGGGTGGTAGTAGTTGCGTGTCCTTTGCATGTCACCTTTCTAGTTATTTTTTGTGCATTTAATTGTGTTGTTTTTATTAGTTTTCTTTAATAAAATGATTTGGTTTTATGTGGATAGGTTGCTGGTTTGCTTTTTTGGCGTTAATAATTGCCAGTAATTTAGTAAAAAATTTTAAGTCCGCATTTAAAAGAGCTATAGGTCTGTAGCTGGCACACTCCAGGGGGTCCTTATCCGGTTTAGGAATTAATGTGATAAATGAATGGAGCATTTTAGTGGGGACAGTAGAGCCTGCAAGAAAAGAGTTAAAGACCCTACCCATAAAGGGAAGAAGTTGGGACTGGAAAGTCTGATAGTAAAGATAGGTGAGGCCGTCTGGTCCTGGAGATTTTCCTGACGGCAAGCCTTTAAGAGTAGCCGCAATCTCCTCCTCCGTAATTGGGAGGTTTAATGCTGCCACATCAGTAGCGCTGAGCTTGGGGAGGTTACAGGACGAAAGAAAGTCCTGCAGCAAGGCTCCCCGTTCTCCAGGATCAGAGGGCAGGCGATCCGGGATATTGTATAACTTAGAGAAGAAGGAATGAACGAGATCTGCTACAGTCTTGGGGTCTGAACATGGGACTCCAGCATTGTTCTTAATAGAGTAGGGTACTGACTTAACTGCTTCACCTCGAAGCATGCGTGCGAGCAAGGAGTGAGGTTTATTAGCCCTTTCATAGTACTTATGTCGAGAGAATACCAGCAGTTTCTCAGTAGCATGTAAGGCCAGAGTTTTCAACTTTGCACGCAGATTCAATACCTGCCGCAGGACGGCCCTAGTGGGATTCGATGCTAGCTTGGATTCTAATTGCTTCAGTTGAGAGATGCAAGCATTCCTCTGAGCCTCCCTATCCTTTTTCAGGCGAGAACCCAGAGCAATGCATTTCCCCCTAACAACAGCTTTGTGGGCTTCCCACAAGATGGCCATTGAGTCCACGGTACCCGTGTTAAGCTCAAAAAATTCCTGAATGTGTTGTCTCAGCTCTTCCCTGGTCTGAGGGTTCTTAAGCACAAATTTGTTGAGTCTCCAGTGGCACCGTCTCAAACTAAAATCCCCTGATTTCAGGGTCAGATTTATTGGGGCGTGGTCGGACCACGTGATTGAGCCCACTGAGGCCGATTCCAGCATTCGCAGGGCTAATATATTGCCGAAGAAAATAATTCTAGTTTAGATGTGACTGATGCGGATTTGAGAAGAAGATATAAACCTTATCTGATGGATGAAGGATGAGCCACAGATCGAATAGGCGGAACTGTCGTATTAGCTGGCGGAAGCCCCTGGAGAGACAACGTTGAGCCCTTAATAAAGAGTGTTGAGACATGTGGAGTTTATCAAATACTTCAGAGAAGACCAGGTTAAAATCTCCCCCTATAACAGTGGGCGCCGGTGGGAGGCGTGACAAGCGAAGAAGGAGCCGTTTTAGGAAAGATAATTGTCCTACATTGGGTAAGTATGTATTACACAGGATGATAGGTGTGCCATTCAGCGCGCCCTCCAAAATCAAATATCGACCCCCAGGATCAGACAACACCGCATTAATCTGTAAAGGGCAGGCCTTGGAAACTAGAACAGCCACCCCAGCCTTCTTCCTATCCTGAGACGCCATATACTGTATAGGGTATAGGTGTTTAATAAACCTGAAGTTTCCTTCCTTATTAAAATGGGTCTCTTGTAAAAAAAATAATATCAGCAGGGTCGCGCTTAAGGTCAGTTAGCAAGAGTTTCCTTTTGGCATTAGAGTTTAGACCCTTAACATTAAAAGAGCGTATCCTAACCATTGGGATAGTTAACAGGAGAACAGGCTATACAACTGGATTGCAAAACCGAGGTAACATTACATACCGAGCCCTGATGGAAGAACGATCTGAAGTATCCAAACATAGCTGTGGAAACAAGAGGGAAGGGGGAAGACAAGACCAGACATAACAACAAATAACAGCACAAAATCGTCATCAAGGACATACCAGGACTATATGAGTCCTGGAGAGGCAAAGAACATGAGATTAATCTAGTTAGAAAACTAGCAATCAATATAAAGCGACTGTAAGTAGCAAAACTAGCCTCAAGGGGGCAGCAAAGTGCAACCAAAGTTACCTGATAGAGGCCAAATTAACCTCAAGAACACTCACTGATATAATACTATTGATGCAAGATTCCTTGCACCTAAAACATGGAAGAAAGGGCAATCCCTCACTAGAAGTAGTGTAGCCAAGGGGATAAACAACAACAACCCTACAAAAGAGAGCATGAATCATCAACAGTAATACCCATGTGACTTAGTCCCCAGCAACCTAGGAGGAGAAAAAACACTCAAAATAATAGCATTAAATAGAAATGCAACTAACGACTGGTGCCTAAAATAGGCAGGAAAGTGTAAGACCATAAGGGGACCCCAACGTCCCCCCTTCCATCTGATATTCAAGTCCCTGTGCGGGCAGGTTGCCTGGAGGGAGACTTCAATGGCTCCTGAGGGTGACGCCTTTTATGTTTGGACTGAACGCGTTGCCAGTCTGGGGCCGGAGCCGGGGGTAGGACCTCGGGTTCCCAATTAGATAGATCCGGTACAGGAATGTCCAGAGCAGCACAAAAGTCCGGAAGATCCTCATAGTCCCGGAGCACAGCAGAGCGTCCATTTCGTGAGACCAGCAGGGCGAAAGGAAACCCCCATCTGTACGCGATGTTACGGTTTTTCAGAGAGTCCAACAGAGGCCTCAGATGTCTCCTCTTTTGCAGGGTGACCCATGAGAGATCTGGGAACAATTGGAGAGAAGCCCCCTGATACTCTACTGTGCGCGCCGTTCTCGCCTTAGCCATGATTTTCTCCTTTAGCTGAAAGTCGTGTACACAGCAGATCACGTCCCTGGGATGGGAGACCGGACCTTTTGGTTTAAGGGCGCGGTGAGCACGGTCCAGTTTAATGTTGTGAGTGGAAGGTTCTCCCAACAGTCCATTAAAGATGGTCTCCAGTATTTGGTGTAGATTCTCCTCTCCTGTGGCTTCCGGAAGGCCCCTAACTCTTATATTGTTCCGTCGGCCTCTATTGTCTAGATCCTCCAGATGCTTGTTTGTTTCACGCAATAGCCGAGCTTGTGACGTCATAGCATGTTGCATATCAGAAACATAACGGCGAGTATCATCATGCGCTGATTCAAGAGTGTCCACTCTGCCGGCCAATTGCCTTATATCCTGTCTGACTGCAGCAATCTCAACCCTACAAGCTCTCACTTCGGCGATTAGTTGCTTAAAGTCCTCCTTAGTAGGGAGAGACGTGAGGTACGTTTTCCAGTCAGGTGTACTGGACAGGGGAGGTTCAGTAGTGCCAGCAGCCTCGTCCATAGATTCAGAGGATGAGGCCCAGGTGTCTAGGGGCGCAGTATCATCATTAGAGCAGGCAGCACCCAGATCAGGAGGAGCAGACCACGCCGCGGCATGGGGTGAAAGAGCAGGTGGGTTTTTACGTCCCTTAGATGCAGCTTGCATTTTAGAGATCATCCCCTCTGGCAGTGAGGATACTGTGACAGGAGAAGGCTCCAGAGCAGGAGGAGGAGAAGGAGCAGCGTGTGAATGTCCACTAGATTGGTTATGAGAGGACAAATTAGCAGTGTCCAAGGGGTTGCTGTTTACAGGCCAGCGAGTGTCCCCTCTAAAACCCCTCAGCTGTGGCAGCAGGCCTCCGTGCAGTGATGGTGGAGAGGGGAGCACCCTGCGGTGGACTGGGCTCAGGTGCTGTAAGGGCCCCAAGGGTACCTGTGCTGGCACCTCACGCTGGCCCTTATGTTGCCGGGAGTTCTGTGAGGAGCTTAAGGGCAGAATGCGCAGCGAAGGGGTGAGGGTAATCCCCTGCACTATGCGCTCCACAGGCCGGGCAGGAGGGATCACAGAGGAGCAGGGGTCCGATGCTGTGCGCACTGTACCTGGCAGGAGCTGCTGTAGTGCGCCCAAAATCTCCTCAGGCCGGTCCCCCAGGAGCGCAGGAGAGGCTGAGCGCTGCAGCGGCACCAGGAGAGGAGTCAGAGAGCGCACAGGACCCGCCGCCGGCTGTAGAGACCCGGAGCTGCGCCGTGCGGTGGGTAATGGCGGCACTTCCGGGATCGCACGTGGCGGAGCGAGGCCTTCCTCTGACGGCTGCCGGGGTTCGGGAAGGTGCAGCGGGGTCCGCGATCCGCTGTCTGCCGTTGTCAAGGCACCGGAGCCCAGAGAGAGAGGTAGGAGCTGCTGCTGTGCGTCGGGTCCCGCACCCGTAGGACCGGGGCTCCCCGTCGGCCTCGGAGGGCCGCGTGATGGCTGTACCCGGTGTAGGTACCTGAGAAGAGGACCGGCAGAGCTCCGCTGAGTCCTCAAGGTAGTTCTCTTCTTTGTGCTGGCTTTTCGCCGTCCCCGCGCCAGGATGGATAGGGATTGCCCTTAAAAAGTGCAGTGAGGCTCAGGAGCTAGCAGGTCAAGCGGCCATCTTCCTTGGCTGCAAACCCCGCCCCCCCCCCCACATAGTAGAGCTCGGGCTGAGGGAACCGGATGGGACAGTTGCGGGTTGAGGACAGGTGAGGGCCGCTGTCCCGCTCCCGGGCCATGCCAATTTAAGGTTTGTGTCTCACGTTCCCATCGACTCTTGGCTGGGGTTGTCAGATGTCATCTGGGAGGAAGAGGATGACCTAGTCAACCAATCAAAAACCATTGGGTTGCTGAACAACACACGACCGCTAGATGACAGCAGCAGTTGTGGCCTCACCGAGTGACCCCTGCTGCGACGTCCCCTTGCTGTGCTGCGACCTGGGCCTGCTCCAGGAATGTTTGTGCTACTGTTTGTTCTAAAATGTACAGACACTGTTTAATGAAGATATCTGTATATGATAAATACACACCCTGTATTTGACTCCAAATGAACCCACTAACAAGCTTGGGTAACCCTTGTATATAAATTGCGCTCCACAAATGGGCAGGAAAATTGACTTGTATGTGCCGTTTAAAAACACTGTGTATTTTACTGAATATAAAAGCACAAACAGGCTTTATTAACCTTCGTATATGAATTATGCTACAGAATTTCTTCTGTGGCGGTGAAAAACAAACTTTCTTTTTCTGAGTACAACAGCAGAAAAATACTTAGTTAACCCTTGGATGTAAATTGCGCAAAAGAAATGTGCTGCCAACAATTACCAGCTTTGTAGTGTGTTAAAACGTTGTGTATTTTACGGAACACAACAACAGAAAAACTTTTAATTAATCTTCGGATATGAATTATGCTACAGGCAAAATTGCTTCTTTGGCGGTGAAAAAGAACGTTTCTTTTAGTGAGCACAACAGCAGAACATCGCTTAATTAACCCCTGGATCTAAATTGCGCAAAAGAAATGAGCAACCAAAAATGAAGTGGTATTTGCATTGTAAAAACGCTGTTTCTTTAAATGAGTACAACAGGAACTGGCTTAGATACCCCTTGGATAGTCAATGTGCTGTGAGCAGATAGCATTAACATGTATATGCAGCTGCAGTGGACGCACACTGGATTTCAGATCCAATACCCCAAAAAATCAGAATTAGAACGTAAGAGAAGCAGTCTCTGAGACAAGCTGAGACACCGCCCAAAAATCGCTGTATAAAAATGAGTTCTTTAGTAACAATCAGCCGCGGCAGCACCTTCCCTAATCAGTACAGTGAGAGCGGTATGAGCTCCCAGCGTCGCGCCCGGACTTATATATAGTGCGGTGACGTCACAGAATCCCGCCGGTCTCTGATTGGCTTCATCTCTGCACATGTCATGCAGGCTATGCCCTTCTTCCTCCCAGAGTGCTTTGCCCCATGTAACGCCGTGTGCTCGCAGCCATTTTATCAATCAAAAGCACACTTCGTTCACCCGAAGTTCCCCAAACTTCAACTTCGTTCAGAATCGAAGTTTTCCTGAAATTCTAAACGAATTCCACTTCGTTAGAATCAATTCGCCCATCTCTAGAAATAATTATTTGATCTCTTGCCGATTGTGTAAGTTTGCCCACTGCCAAAGACACGAACAGTCTATAATTTTAAGGGTAGATTAATTGTAACATTGAGAGATAGAATATCCAAAATAAAATCCAGAAAATCACATTGTATAAATTATATAAATTTATTTGCATTTTGCTGAGAGAAAAAAGTATTTGATCCCCTACCAACCAGTAAGAGTTCTGCCTCCGACAGACCAGTTAGACGCAACTCATTACCTGCATTAAAGACAGCTGTTTTAAATAGTCAACTTTATAAAAGACTCCTGTCCACAGACTCAATTAGTCAGACTCTAACCTCCTCAAACTGCAGCCCTCCAGCTGTAGGGAAACTACAACTCCCATCATGCATTTATATAATCTATAACAGTGGGAATGATGGGAGTTGTAGTTTCCCCACAGCTGGAGGGCCGCAGTTTGAGGATGCCTGCTCTACAACATGGGCAAGACCAAAGAGCTTTCTGAGGATGTCAGAGACAAGATCATAGACCTGCACAAAGCTGGAATGGGCTACAACACCATAAGTAAGACGCTGGGTGAGAAGGAGACAACTGTTGGTGCAATGGTAAGAAAATGGAGGAAATACAAAATGATTGTCAATCAACATCGGTCTTGGGCACCCTGCAATATCTCACCTCGTGGGGTATCCTGGATCATGAGGAAGGTGAGAGATCAGCCTAAAACTACACGGGGAGAGGGTGGGGGGTGAACACATTATGACGTAATGGTTTAAAATCCTGCAGTGCCCGCAAGGTCCCCCTGCTCAAGAAGGCGCATGTGCAGGACCACCTGAAGTTTGTCAATGAACACCTGGATGATTATGATTGGAAGAAGGTGCTATGTTCAGATGAGACAAAAATTGAGCTCTTTGGCATTAACTCAACTCGCCATGTTTGGAGTAAGAGGGATGCTGCCTATAACCCAAAGAACACCATCCCCACTGTCAAGCATGGAGGTGGAAACACTATGGGCACTTCTGGTTCCGGCACGTACATGTAAAACAGCAGGGAGAAGGCGCTCCGGCACTGACCCTCACTAACGGAGCTCTCCCCAGCCAGCATAGCTGCTGTGACACGCAGCGCCCACCGTATATAGCCGGGCGGCATAAAGCTAGAGCCTGAGTCACTGCTCTGGATCCCTCAATTGTCGCTCTGCAGAGCCGAGAACAGCTGCGTCCAGTCCTAAGATGGCGCCCGATCCACCCCGCGCAATGAGGAGCAGCAAGTCAATCGCAAGTATCCTTGGGGGACAGTGACAGTGATAGTAGCGATCAAGAGGCAGGGGCATCGGGTCTGGCGGTAAACTGCAAGGCTCTAGCTAAAAAGGTGGCTCCGGACATTAAGGAATCTCTGACAACCTTGGTGACAGAGACTATTCAGGCTCACTCTGCTCATATAACAGAACTGGAGCAGAGAACCAGTGGTGTGGAGGATGACATATTAGGGGTGAGAAGCATCCTCCAGAAAGTCCTGAGAATGAATAAATCCTTGCAAGACAAGGTGGACGACTTAGAAAATTGTTCAAGGCGCAATAACGTCCGAATAATAGGGTTACCAGAATCAATCCCCCAATCTCAGTTACCTAAAATATGTTCAACTGACATTCTGAAAGCTCTGGGATTGCCCTCTGAATGCAGGGTCGAGCGTGCGCATCGCTTGGGCCTGGCGCGGGATGCCAACAAGATAGAGAATGAAAGAGCTAGACCAGTAATAGTACTCTACCTCGACTTCTCTGAAAAATCCCTTATCCTGCAGGCATTTAGGAAGAAAAGAGGGACCATTTCTAGAAAGGGACACACCAGCTGACTGGTTGCAGATTATTCCACGGACGTGACAAAGAAAAGATGTGCATGTTCTCCAAGATGCCGTGATTTAGTACAGAAATGAAAAAACTTTGAGATTCTTGGTCCGCATGTTTTTGGCCAAAAAATGCTCAAGCCACCCCCGGCTTACAACGGGATCTCAGGCGGGTGGTCCTACTCTATATTATCTCTCACCTGAGTCAACTTCAGACCTTTCACTGTGCCAAACGGCCTCCAAAATGCAGAGAGAAAAATAAAAAAAAGCACCAACCTTTCAAAGCATAGTGCATTGATATAACGGCCTGTGGAGGTGGGAGGGTGCAGGAAACCAAAATGGAGGTATCTACTTCTCCTTATATAGTTTAAAAGCAAATATGTGCCAAATACAACGTATAGTTCTGCACAGAAAAACATTTCTGAAAAAAACACTGCGAACCTGGGTGCCACTGGCATGGCTGCGGCACATATACATATGCACACAGTCCAATACCAGTGGCACACCACTGCAAAAAGGGCAAAAAAACACATGGAAATCTCCAAAGGAGCATTTTATGCTATCTACAATATATGAAAAAACTTTGAGATTCTTGGTCCGCATGTTTTTGGCCAAAAAAAATGCTCAAGCCACCCCCGGCTTACAACGGGATCTCAGTTGGGTGGTCCTACTCTATATTATCTCTCACCTGGGTCAACTTCAGACCTCTCACTGTGCCAAACGGCCTCCAAAATGCAGAGAGAAAAATAAAAAAAGCACCAACCTTTCAAAGCATAGTGCATTGATATAACAGCCTGTGGAGGTGGGCGGGTACAGAAAAGGATCCGATTCTCTCTACAGTTCCCGGCGGTACTACGGGTACTTCTACCAAATGGCGTCCGAGTCCTTTTCAACGCCTGAAGGCGCCGAAGGGTTTTTTACGGATATAGGGCATAATATAGAGAATTTTAGAGGAGAAAACATGGAGAGACCATCAAGCCCGCGGAGGAGCTGAAGAACACCGGACTCGTCTCATGGTGCATCACCACCACACTCGCCGTTGAGGCAGGAGGCTACGGACATGCAGGCTCTTCCTCCCCGTTCGACGAGAAAGCGATGAGTGACTCTTTTGATCTTTTTTACTAATTTGTCTTTGCTTAAGGAGGTTTGAGTACTAGCAGGATACAGTTTGATTATCAATACCAGGACTGGTTGTGTTTTAATAAGGTTGCTATAAATGTAATGAGGCAAAATTTCAATAGAGGAGGAATGTTGCGGCTCATACAGGTGCGAGGTCCCGGATGGGATCCTCAGGAGCGTCGGTGGGGAGGGAGTTTAGTTAGTTACAGGGGATCCCTGACGAGCCTAAGAGGAAGAGGAGGATCACATGTATGAAAAAAAGTGAAGTCAGCAAAGAGGGTTCACAAATGAGAAAGTTACATGGTTTTGATATCTATGACAGTTCATGTGTTTTATGTTTCTTTTTCTCTCTGCTGGTGCGAATCTGAGAAGGCTATTGGTGGGAGGCTCCAATCAGGACAGGCTAGGGATGGTATACAGATGGTCAAGTCTTTTAATCACCCCTTGTATTTCATAAGCGTACATATTTCTTTCAGTGACGAAAATAATTACTTAGAACAGTGTTTCTCAACTCCAGTCCTCAAGACCCACCAACAGGTCAAGTTTTCAGGATCTCCTCAGTATTGCACAGGTGATATAATTGTTATCAGTGCATTCTCCACAGGTGATATAATTACTGTCAGTGCATTCTGTGGGAGATCCTGAAAACATGACCTGTTGGTGGGTCTTGAGGACTGGAGTTGAGAAACACTGACTTAGAATATTAAGGAGCTCAATTCCCCCCATAAAAGGAGGATGACTCCGCCATTTAAGAAAGCTTAAGGGAGATATATAATGTTACAGGAAACACACCTGAAGGTAGGCGATATCAAGCGAATGAACAAGATGTGGGTGGGGGAGGTAGTGGGATTGCCAGCAATAGGAAATAAGGCAGGAGTCTTAATGTTAATCCATAAAAAGGCCCAGGGCTCAGTGGTGTCTGCTACATCTATTAAAGAAGGCAGAATCCATCATGTGGTGTTAGACACCCCGTCAGGGCGTATAAGCATTTATAACACATATGCTCCTAACAACCCTGACAAAAAGTTTTATAGAGAACTAGAAACCTGTATTCTGCATGACCGGAAACCTCAGATCTTAGTTGCTTGGGATTTCAACTGTGTTATGGACTCCAGGGAGGATAAGAGGAGGTCGAGCCAATAGTCCAGACCGTCAGCACAGAGTCCATCACTCTTAGCTCAGATAACTGAGTCGCTTCTCGGCCTCATGGCTAAGATCAAGTGTAGTATCTGTTCTTATCAGTTCCCTTGGCGGTGGAGCGCCGGAATTGCTATAGGGCGGCTGTGTCCGAATGGAGAACCACACTGGGGATAGGGAGGGGGTGTACGCGGTTGCTTGAAAGTCATGCAGCCGTAGGCGACTCCCCCCCCCCCCTCAGGATCGAAGCCAGGATGGCTTGAGGGGACTATGAAGCCCTAAGTGTGATGTGCCCCAGGATTGACGACCCTGGGGTGCCCGAACTCACTAGGTGAAGGGGCCCATTTGAGTTTAGGCACATTTGCACGGCACTTAAACTTTCACTGTCCCTTTGAGCACACGTCCTTATTCCCCGGCCTTCTGGCTAGGAAATAGGGAAATTTTTATAATTTCTGGCCGAATGTCCGGGCAGTACTTCACTGCGCACATTCACTTTATTTATTTTTCATGTCACTGTGTGTTCTAGTGTGTAACTTTTGTGGGTTTTGGATTTTGAGATGCGGCACCCTTTTGGGACCCTCCCGAGGTCTATGGGGAGAATGTGTGGACATCTGGTTCCTTTCTCCACTGCAAACCCCGGCACTCTTCGGAGTCGGCCACCAGGTGAGCACTTGGTCGAAGATTGGTGTGGCCGGCCATTCTGACGCCAATGTGCAAGCTTGTAGGTTCGATCTGCTTCGGCAGTAGGACCATTTGCCACTCTTCGGAGTCGGCCACCAGGTGGCACTTGGTTGAGGTTTGGTGTGGCAGGCCATTCTGACGCCAATGTGCAAGCTTGTAGGTTCGATCTGCTTTGGCAGTAGGACCGTTTGTGCGACCCCATGCGGATGCCTTCTGGCTCGGTGGGGGAGCATTTTGTTCTCTCTCTGCTTCGGCAGAAGGGAATACGTATTGTGTATTCCTGTGCAGGTGCCTACTGGCCCGGCAGGGATACTCTTTCCGTTCCAGGTATATGGGGGGCCCATTACTTTTAAGTATGGGTCTGCGATAGACCGTATCCTGATGCACTGTTTTTGTGTGGCACTTTTTTTTCTGCATTTTGGTGTTAGTTGCACGTTCTTAGGGCTTCAAAAAAAAAAAAAAAAACTGAGTCTACTGGCCTTAGAGATGAATGGAGACTTAGAAACCCGGAAGTTAAAGAGTTTACCTTCTATTCCAACGCTCCCCTCTCATGGTCTAGATTGGATTATCTTTTACCTAACGATGCTTTGATGAAAAAAGTAATGGAGATCAAGATCCTTGACATGGTAATATCCAACCATGCCCCGGTGTCACTTACAGTGCAGAATACTTACCACATAGGCACAGATATTTTTGGGAGATTTCCGACATTCATGGCTCAGGACGAGGATTTTCAGTCTAGGCTTAGAGCGTGGTGGCTGGAGTACTCCAATGATAATAACGACCATAGAGATAACCCATTTTGTTCTGGGATACGGCAAAGGCAGTGATAAGAGGCAGGATACTGGCCTACACTGCAGGGGTCAAGAAACATAGTCGACGGAAACACCTAGAGGCGGCTTCCAAACTTAGAAGTAGGACGATAAGCAGACATGGAAGCAAGCCAAATTAGACTATGAGACCTGGCAGGAGAAAATAGAACAGATTCATTATGACCGCCAACAAGCTGACTATTTTAGATTTGGTAATAAGTCAGGTAAGTTACTGGCCAATATGGCCAAGGGAAAAATTAAACCACATATCATTCATGTGATGACGGACTCGACAGGGGTTAAGCACATGGACCCGAAGGTAATAAACAGTATATTTCAAGACTTCTATGACAAGCTGTATGAAGCTGACACCCCCGAGAAAGATTTCTCTCTTTTCCTAGACAAAATCTCATTGCAGTCATTGTCAGAGGAGGACTTGGTTCCCCTAAGGCTCTGTCTCCACTGCACAGAAAAACGTCAGTTTTTTTCAGCGTTTTTCGTTTTCTAAAAACGCTGGAAAAACGCCTGAAATCATCTCCCATAGACTCTAATGTAAAAACCTCCTCATGTCTGCACTAAGCTTCTTTTTTCTGCTCGGTTTTTTTACTGGTCGGATTTTGCAACATGTTCTAAAAAACGCCAGAGCAGAAAATTTACTACCGGAGTCTATGGAAAGCGCCGGACGTCTTTTGCCGCATTTTTTGGCGCATTTTCATAGCGTTTTTTGCCACGATTTTTCAATGAAAACCCTCCCAGGAGACCCAAGTCCCCCCTATACTGGGTGTTAATAAAGGTTATATCTTATCAAATCTGCATACAAGTGTCTGATGAGTCCTTTTTTTGTACCTTTTGTAATAAAATTATCACGCTTTGGTCGCTAACGATTTTTGCGTAATTCATAAAATTTTTCCTAAAAAAACGTTTTTTACTGATTTTGGCATCAGAAATTTTTTTATTAAGATTTTGAGCTAAAACCCTTTTTTCTAAACATTTTTTGGGTGCTAATAACTTATCTCTCTTCTGACCCAAAACTTTTTTTTTTAACGGATTTTGGCGCAAGAATCCTTTTATTTTACTTTTTTTTACACAAAAAATTTTTTTTTTACAGTTTTTGGCGCTTAAAACTTACTCCTCTAAGGGCCAAAAAATACGTTTTTTTAAAGGGATTTTGCCGCAAGAATCCTTTTTTTTTTACGTTTTTTGGCACAAAAAATAATATTTTTTTACAGATTTTGGCGCTAATAACTTTACTCCCCTCTGACGCCAAAAAAACTTTTTAGGATTTGGCGCAAAAATTCCTTTTTTTTACTTTTTTTTGGCACTAAAATAAGTTTTTTTACAGATTTGGCGCTAATAACGTTACCTTCGCCTCTGAGGCCAAAAATTTTCTTTTTTTTTTTAAACGATTTGGCGCAAAATCCTTTTTTTTTTTACTTTTTTTTGCACTTAAAAAATTTTTTTTTAACAGATTTTCCCTAATAACGTTATCTCCCCTCTAAACCCCAAAAAATTTTGGGTTTTTTTTTTTAACGGTTTTTGGGCGCAAGAACCCTTTTTTTTTTTAATTAAAAAATTTTTAAACTTTTTTGCACAAAAAATTTTTTTTTTTTTAACAGTTTTTTGGGCGCAAAATAAAGTGTTTCTCCCTTCCCTGACACAAAAAATATTTTTTTTTAAAAGGGGGAAATTTGGCGCAATAATGCGTTTTTTGGGGATTTTTTTTGGGAAACTAAAACCCTTTTCTTTACAGATTTTAAAGGGGCTAAAAAATTTTATCTTGCGGAAAAGGAAAAAAAAGGGGGATTTTGGGTGCAAGAATCTGTGCAAAATTTAAAAAAGTTTTTTGCACAAAAAGGGACAATGGCCAAAAAATGGCTAAAAGTGATCAAAAAAGAAGTGAAATATTTAAACCATTTTAAAACTCCACCTGTAGGGGGTAGTTTCCCAACCAAAAGGGTTTTAATTTTTTGCAGGGCAGTAAAAAGCAAAGAGGCCGAGGTTCCGGGGGGGGGAAACCAGATGGGCGGCCGCATCAAAGAAAAGGGCTTTTCTGCGCCCGGGGGGGGAAAACATCTGCCATCTTTCGGGGAAAAATACCACCCCCCCAGCACCAAGAAAGCCCCAAGAATAAAGAGCCCCCATTCCGCCGAGTTTGCATCTGAAGACCCCTCATTTTACATCCCCGGGATTTTAAAAAGGGCTGAACATCCCCTTTGATACACCGGGGCCCCGCAAAAACCGGGGCACAATACAACAAAACCGGACCGACACTGCAGGCCGCTTTAACTGCGGGAAATAGCCCCCGGGCACCAAAAGACAGCCCACACCACCTACCTAAAAACCAATCACGGAGCTGAAAATCTGCATCGCCCCCGTTGGGAGGGACCCCAGAGCAAGGGGGGGTTGGGCCCGGCTTTGGGTCGCGGCGGGAAGGGGCGAAGGTCGGCGCTCACTGTGGGAAGAGACGCAGCCCGCGCTGGGCCCCTTTCCTGTTTTTGGGAGGGGTTTGGCTGAGGCCGAGCGAAAACCCCGGGGGGCGCGGGGGAGCAACAACCCCGGGGGGGCCGGGGGAATCCTACGGGGGGAAGGGGAGAGACCAAGCCCGGGAAGGCCTTTTTGCATCGGCCCCGGCCCCCCCCAGACCAACATACGACAGAGACCTGAGCCGGACAGACATCCAGCAGCGGCATCCACACCCCGACCCACGAGGTGAAAACGACCCGGGGGGGGGGGGAAATTGTGTACCCCCCTAGACTGGGTCAAAAATTTTGGCCAAAACCTGACCCCCTTTGGAAACTACCCTTTCCGGGGGGAAAATCCCCATACTGTTTCAGCGCCCCCCAACCCATCACCACCTAACGGGGGGGGAAACGGGGGCCAAATTTTTGGGAAAAAAAAAAACGGACGGGAAACTGAACCCCAGAAGGCCAACCCTAAACAGGGCCCCCACACCCGGCAAGTTTCCGCAAAAATAACGAGGCCCTTCCTAATTTGTAGGTAAAAAAACCTTTTCAAAGAAACCCCGCCAATCACGGCCAAAACCCAACGGAAAAAACCGGGGGCCCCTAGGGGCAACCCCAGAGCTGCTTTTTCCCATACGCCCCCAGCGCCATCCTTTTGGTCATTCCACTGTTTACACTTCAACAAAATTTTAAGCCCTTAAAAAAACAGTAACCTGCATAATAAAACCCCGACCCCCGAAAACATCAAGGCCCCAAAACCCACATTACCAGCAGCCCCCGACAAATCCTTTCCAAACCGAAACCCAGGATCAAAAAACCAAAAATTGGGAGGTCAAAAAATTCACTCACAAAAAAATTGGGGTTTCGGAAAATTTCATTTTTTGGAACATCCTTTAAAACCCACTTTATCACAATTTCCCAGTCCCCCTAATCGGGTCAAAAAGCGGGTTTAGGGGGCCCCACCAAAGGGGGAAACCTTGGTAGATCACCAAAAAAAACCCCTCAACCATACCTGCCTCCCACGAGTCAAACACCACCGCTTACAAATTAAACTAAACTAAAAAAGTGACCCCTTTGGGGAAAATCATTGATAAAAACCCAACTCAAATCACATCCAAGGCTATTTTGGTTTTCCCTCGTGTGCAAAAAAAACAGGGGACCCCTATAAAACTGCCCGTGCGGAAGGCACAGATAACATTTTTTAAAAATGCTTCAAGAGTCAAATAAACCAAATTATTAAACCTAAATAAACAAGATAAAGGGGGCAAGGGGCGGCACCCTGTCCAGGAAAAGAAAAAAGGGCCAACAGGGGGAATAAAATAAAAAAACCAAACCAAAAGCCTGTGGGGGTTTCTAAAAGAACAGAACTTTTCCCTTGCAAATGGGAAATTTAAAAAAACCCACTAACGTCACTCCCCCCCAACTTTAAAACGAGGGACACAAAAACACATCGACCCCACAAAAAACAACCCATAAAATAGATGGTGGTGCCTTCTAGAGACTCCCAAACCCCTTTTAAACCACAAACAGATTCTTCTTGGTGACAAAACCACCGGGACACTCAATTTTCAATGAAACGCAAACAACACCCTTAAGTCCCCCTCCGGGCAAACAACACACGCCCTCCTCAACCACCCAAAAACTAATTTTTTTCCCCAAAGGTTTGACAAAAAATTTGAGATCACAACCCGGCAACTAGGGCCACAAAGAAAACCGAAAAATTTCCCAAAAACCCCCCTCCTCATCCAAGTAAACTGAAAACAAAATACAAAAAACTAAAAAAAGGCAAACAAATCAAAACAAGGGGGCTCAAAAACCTCACCAGACAAACCCCTAAAACTTCTTCTCCAGATGATAAATTTAAACCCCCCCCCAAAACCCCTTTTCCCCCACGGCAAGTCCAACACCCCCAAAGGCCTCGGGCCACAGATCGCGCAAAACCATAGCACAAGAGGTGGCGAAATTCAACCCCCCCCTACTTTCGGGGCCCCCAAATTTTGGGGCTCATACAAGCGCAATCAACTCAGCCCCAAAACTCCCAAAATAAACGAAAAGGGGCCCAGAAAAGGGGAAAAAATAGAGGAACGAGTGACGTAAATTGTGAAGAGGGAAAACAAAGCTAAGAAAGAACATCACCAGTCCCAAAAAAGCACAAATCATTTTTCCCGAGAAAACTGGGGATTTTTGAAAATAGAAAAGAAAAAACAATTTTCCCCGGTTTTTTGGGGATCCCAAAAAACCACACAAATGACCAGCCCCAAATGTAATCGGGGTTGAAAGATCTAGCGAGCGCCCGGGCACTTAAAAATTTCCCAAACCAAAATTCCGCTACTCATCAAAAAAGATACATAGAACCCAGCCCCCCAAGACAGGAGAAAAATTAGGCCAAGACAATTTAATTGCGAGATCGCGAACTGGACTATAAAAGAACAACCCCTAAAAGGCATACCGGGGCCAATGGGAATCGCTCCAGGTGGATACTGCTAGAAGTGCCCCATCTTTCAGGATTTCCCTCTTTCCAAATTTTTTTCCCCCGCAAAAACGAAAGGGCCCATTCAGCCAAGGGCCCGTAAAACTGTATAAAAAAAAACATCCATTTTCAGTTAAAACCCCCCCAGCCCGTTTGAGAGTGACAGGGGGGGGAAAAAACCACGTACCTATGAAGATCCGGAGGGGGCCCGAGACGGCAACTTATCCCGCAGAGCTAGAACTAATGACACTCATATTGTCAACGCGTTAATAGTCAAATTTTGCCAGAGGGATGACTTACCCTCAAAAAACTGTTTGGGAAAATTCCCCAAAATGTTCTTTGCCATTTTTTGGGCACATGTTACATTTGTTTTTTTTAAACTAAGCCCAAACCAAATTACTGTTTTTAAACCCCCTTTGCCCTTTCTTTCCCATGTACGCTCCCCCCCGCTTGTACTGGGGAAAATCTGCCCCCCCAAAGGGATCACCCCACCGGGGGGGCTCTCCCGTTTTCTGGGACAGTGGCCCCTTTCCGCACCCGCGTTTCACTAAAATTGAGCTCACTGGTAACCCCAAGGGGCATAGGATGGGGTACCAAAACCCATTCACCCCCCACAAAAACCCCACAAAAACCCCCAAACCCCCTCAAATTTTTTAAAGCTGGAACGTACGGGACCCCAAAAACCACGATAAAAAGGGGAAAAAAGGTAAAAAATCACCTTAAAAAATTTTGCGCCCCAGTGGTCATTTTCCTTACAAGAAACCCCCGGGAAAAAACGGGGCAAACAAATTTTTCCTAAAACCCCCATGGAAAGGGGAAAAGAAATTTTCCGGGCCACATACCCCTCCAAAACAAGGGGAGTGAAATTTCCCTTTTTTAAATTCCAGTCTCCCCCCAATCAACAGGGCCCCTACCCCGCCCCCGGGGGCGGGTTTTTATGGTTAGCCCCGGGGACAAATTGACGCTGTCAATACCCCTTTGAAAAAATTTTTTCCCGGCCCCAAATCTCCCAAAAATCCCAAATTTTTCTTTTCCCGGAATTTATACAATTTTCAAATAGAAAAACAATTACAAAACGGGGAAAATGGAGGGGATTTTAACTTCACTCGCAACCAGCCCAAAACCCGCTCATCAGGAACGGGCACAAGACACCGGGGTTTCACAAACCAACCTACTAGCCTTTTTGGCCCATCTTGGCCTCTGCGACCCGGGCCCGCATGAAAAACCTCCTCTCCCAAGGAAAACACCTATCACCAAAGGGGGTTCAAAATTTACCCCATTCACGAATTGACTTCTTTTTTATCTCCTCAAATCCTCTTCCCCCGGGATCGCGGGGGAAAAAGGGGGGCACCAAAATTTCATAACAGACCGACCCCCCATTGATTTTTTGTCTTTAGTCCCGGAAAAAAAAAACAACCACACACAAGCAAATGGCGATTCCCTTAATATATCTTGCAATCAGAAGACTTTAAACAATACCTGACTGTGAATTGGTTAAACTTTGTAGATGAAAAACATGGAACAATCTCGACAAACCCATCTCATTTTGGGCCCCAACAAAAGGCAGGGTTCCCCTTAGTGGGCCCCATTTATTGCGTACCCAAACTTTAAAAATAAAAAAACAAAAGAGATACGAAAAATTAAACGCGGAACTCAAAATCAGCATAAACGAACATATTTGCTAGCACCGGTTTAAATAACACAAAAGAAAAGATTTCTTTGGGGACAAAAAAATAAAGGAAACATATCTACATGGGGCGGGGGAAAAAGGGGGAAAAGAGGCAATAAAAAACAAATATTTTTAGATGGGGAAATTAAAATTTGGGTTTCCCTTTCGTTGCACAAACCCCAAAAAAAAAAAGACCTCCAAGCGTCTAAATAAATCTTAAAAACCAAACCCAAACAGATAAAAACACACACCCCATCCCTATTTAGGGCCAATTTTTTACAAAAAATTTCACAGACTTCTATAAGGCAACAAATTAAAGACTCACCCACCCCAAAACATGGGGGGGTTTTTTAATAGGTCCCTTCCCCCCTTTCCCAAACTGCCCTCCAAACCCTTTAAAAAGGGGCCTGGAAATGGGCATAACCACCACAAAAAAGTGGCCTCAAAACAAAAATATACCCCAAAAACAAAACCCCCCCCCCCCCACTGGGCTATCCTCGGAATAACCCATAAACCCACTGGGCCCCAATAAAAAACCACACCTCACAAATTTTCTTTTAAAAGGCAAAAACCAAAGGGCAAAATTCCCAAAGGGGCCGGAAAAACCCACATCAGAAACAAAAACCAGGCAAAGGGGTCCGACAGGTGCAATTCCTATGGGCCCAAACAAAAACCTTAAAACCGGATTAAAAAAATTTTAAAAGAAAATCCTGGCGGAAAGCCTTTCAGGGTAAGCTGGGCCCCCCTGCCCCATTCCCCCTCTCCAAATGGGGTTCCCAGAAACCGCCACTCGCCCCATTGGCATCAAATGGCCATTGCAGCCCCTTTAAAAACACAGGGGAACACAGAAATTTCAAAACAATGCTATTAAGTTTGGACGCTGAAAAAAACTTTCGAATCTGTGTTCCCTGGGAGTTTTTTCAAAAACCACCTTAAGGGAAAGGGTTTTGGAAACCAATTCCTAAGGTTTTCGAGTCACTGTCCAAAAAAATTGTAACACACTGCTAAGGTAAAACAAAACCAAACCTCCCCCAAAATCCCCATCTATAAGGTTTCGAGAAAAGGGTTTTTTCCCCTGGGCCCCCCTATTGTTTTAAAATTTTTCCAAATTTTCCCCCCTCATTTTTTTGCCACCCCAGAAACCAACCCCACCTTTTTTGGGGGTAAAGGGTGGGTACAAAAAAAAATAAAAATTTCGGGTTTTGCCCATGACATCTTTTTATAAAATATCTAATCCAAACAACGCTATTTAAAAATCATGGGGGGATCTCAGAAAACCTTTTTGGGTCCCGTTCTGGCCCCTTTAAAATAAAAGGGAAAAAAAATCTGAAGCAATTTCTTCTGAGAGGCCCCACTTTTAAACCCCCAAATGGCTGCGATTAAACCCCTTTAAAAGGCGGACAGAAAACCCTTTTCTTATCTTTGGGGGACAAATCCCCAGAAACCCAAAAACCATTGGAAAAAACAAATACAACTTTTCCTTTCCCCCTTTCCGATGGAAACGGGGATAGAACGCTCTCTACTTGGAAAAAAATTTAAAACCCCCTCCCCACTAGGGGAGAGCAAAATTTTAAAAAAAATATCAAAATTTCCCCAAATTTTTAAAACCCCAATACAAAACTCTACCCAAAATAAACCTCAAACCCAAAGAAGTAAGGGTCCCAAACAAAAAACAATTTACCTTTTCCCTTTTTAAAAGGAATACCGAAACCCAAAAAAAACCTAAACGATATTTAAACCCCAAATCCGGCGAATGGGGGAATAAAAATTCCCGCAAATACAGAAAAAACAATCTGGCATCACAACTCAAAAAAATCCGGGGAAAGGGGGTAAATTTTCCGAAAAATTTGCCCGGGCCCTGAACTCGAACCAGGGGAATTTGTTACAAAGGGGGGCCGTGCCCCAGTCTTAACCCCCCCCTTTTCCTTTGGCCCCTCTTTTCCCCAAACATAAATCCCAAAAACCCCCTGATAAAGGCACCTGGGGGAAACCCGGCACAAAACCGACAAATATTAAAAAATCAAAAACAAGCACTCATTCTCTTTTCCATTCCCCTTTCATAACCCATATTTTTCCCTGGAGGAAAACCCCCCCAAAGGTTCCCCAAATTTTGGCACGGGCTGGGTTAAAACAAACTACAGACAAATTTTAAAAAAAAAAACCCAGGAAAATCTATTTCTTTTAATTTAAACCCAAAGTAGGTTTTTCCGACCCTGGGGGCCCCCACCTTTTTTTTACTATCTCCAGGCATGCAAGAAACACGAAGGAAATTTGGGGAAAAAGGGAGACGGGGGAAAGGAAAGACCCCCTTCCCCAAGAATTACAGAGGGCAACACAAAGCACAAAGGGTTTGAACACTAGGGGTTTTATAACTTAAAACCAACCCCCCCCTGGACTAAATCCAAAAACACAGGGGGGGGGGGCAATTGGGGGAGCAAGTTTTTCAAATCCCCTAACATTTCAGTCCTTAAATAGCTTCTCTTTCCCAGGGGGGGCAAAGTTTATTAAACCTTTCCCTGATGTTTTGGGGGAAATTTTTCTTTAAAAATAACACATAATCTTACGTCCCCCACACCCCGGGGGATCGATGGGAAAACTCTGAAACCATGCTTTTTTCTAAAGTGGGAACTCCCCACAAAGCAGGGTTTATTCACTGTTTGTTTGGGCTTGCCAAAAAAATTCCCCAGCTTTCCCGGTCAGAAAGGGGCGATCAATTTACCCTCAAAATCAAATACCCAAAGTGCCCAGAAAAAATGAGGCTTTTTTGGGCCCCATTTGGAATCCTCCCCAAAAATATTCCTTTCCTTTTCCCGGGAAAAAAAAAAAACCAAAAAAATTTTTAAATTTTATAAAGCGGCAGCGGCGGGGAAAAACAATCCTTCAGTGTTTTGGAAACCAACCCCAAACCCCCTTCTGTTAAAATAATCTTTGGGAAAAAAATATCCACAATTTTTCCGCTAAGGGTTGGGGTAAAAAACAACAACACGAAAAGACAAAGACACAGCAAATTTTTTCCCCCGCTGTGGAAAAATTTTTTTAAACCCTTTTCCCCGGCACAAAACCAACAAAAATCAACAACGCTTCCCAAAAATTTACAACCTGGTTTTCTAGAGAAAAAATTTCCCAAAAAACAATGCAAATTGGGGGGGTGGGGAAACTTAAATATGACCCCCTTGGGGGCCCGGGGGGTGATTCCGGCCCACAAGCGGGGTATTCCCTTTTTCCCCCCCCTTTCCCCAAAAGTGCGTCTCCCCCCCCCCCCTTTCCTTTTTACACCAAATTTCCCTTTTCCCCCCCCACGCTCACCTTTTTGGGTTTTTTGTTTTAAAAGTTAAGGAAAAATGTTTTTTTTTGTCGATTGGTGCATATGAACAGAAATAAAATTTTAGAACAAAAATCCTTTTCCCAAAAAGAAGGACAAATCCTCATTTGGAAAAGGGGGCACAATGGGGAAAATAAGGAAACATATGGGGGAAGGGAGTACTAAGATGCACCCATTTTTTTTTTTCTAGCTATAAACCTTTTAAAAAATTTGTTATACTTCTTTTTTTACTTGTTAAGTTTTACAAAAAAAATCTGACAGATGGGGGGGGGGAGTCCTAGGGGGGCGGAGGTAAAAACAAGCACGGGGGTTGGAAGAAAAACGTTTCGTGTCAAAGAGAGTCCCGGGGGGGCCGTGGGGCCGGGGAAATGCTTGACCTCTTTTTTTTAAATTTTTAAGCTAAAAAAACATCCACAGTTTTTACCTTTAGGCCTATCAATAGTTCCCAAAAACCGGGCCTGTAAACCTTTCATTAATACCACAAACCCCAACCCCCCTGCTAAAGGCCCGGGGACCAAAAACAAATTTTTTACTCAGGAATATATAGAAGTAAAAACTAGGGGATATACCAAACCAAGAGACTCCCGCCTCTGGGGAAAAAACCCCACCCAACTGCAAAATTTCATTTTGGTGAATTGTAAAATCCTAATTTTTCCAACTTGGGTACGTCATGGGTTGCATGCCAAAGAAAGGTTTTTAAATTTTTGGGTTTAAAAAGTTTAAAAAAAACACAGTTTAAAAAAAAAAAAAAAAAAGCCAAAAAAATGCTCCCCAAAAAAAAAACCCAAAAAAACCCGGGGGAAAAAACGGGCGTTTTTTTTAGGGTCTTTTTTAAAAGGGGGACAGAAAAAAACCCGCTTTATGAACGTTTTTTTGTAATTCGTTTTCCCGGGCCGTTTTTTTTCCACTGCAGGGGGAAAAACAGAGCCTTAATTCTCTGGTTTTTGGATGAAGAGATTTTCAAAAACAATTTAAAATCTCTTTTGACCCTAAGAAAACCACCCAATGGCCTAAGCTCAGATTTATAAAAATTTTTGCCCCGATAAATAACAGATCTTAGAGTGTTTTTTGAAAAAAATCATCTCCACAAAAACAATGCTGGACTCAGCTACGACTATATTAAAGTGATTCATAAGCAGGGCAAAGACCCAGCCTCGCCTAGTTCATACAGGCCAATCTCTCTAATTAATCAGGATGCAAACATTTTTTTGCAAAATTATGGCCAATCGGTTAGCCTAGTTCTTGCCCAAGCTTATAAACCCATGCCAGAATGGGGGTTTATCAGAGAAGGGCTAAATCATTAATAAAAGGACAGTTTTTGGCGATTCAGAGCTTTATCTGGGGGAAGTTTTTGGGAGAACACAACCAATCTTTTTTTCCTTTGACGCAAAAAGGCATTTAAATGACAAAAATTGGAACCCCGGCTAAAACGTCATGGACAAAATCTATACGGGGAGAATACAGAAACTTTTAGCACCAATATCTTAACCCTCAGGCTGGGGAACATGCCAACCTCCCCTTTTGGGGGGGGGGGGGTGCCCGCAATGGGGGTCCCCCCCCCCCCCGCCCGCCACCCAGGCGATTTTGGCAAACCCCCCCGCCAGCAAGCAACGGGCTTTTTTAACTGACCGCGGCGCCAGAGTAGCTTTTTTCTAAAACACCCCGGCAGCTCCTACAGGCGGGTGAACGGCCGCAGCGGCCACTCACCCCCTGCAGTCTCACACTTTGGTGGCCGCAGCCGCACACACAGGGGGGACAGAGGGATCGTTTCCCTTCCCCCCCTGTAGCAAGCACCCCCTGGGCGCTGTACATACAGGTAAGCGTCTGGGGGGTATCCCCGGGCTGCCCACCCCCCGCACGCTAAGTCGGCCCGGCCGGGGAGACGCCGGCGCGCAGGGAGCCTGGTAGGTATGTTTTTTATTATTTTATCTTTATTAGCAGGGGGGGGGCAACTACCGGGTACAAAGGGGGCATCACCTGGAACAAAGGGCAGAACCTGGAAAACAAAGGGGGAATCTCCCGGGGAAAAAAAAGGGAGGCAAAACCCTGGCTAACAAAGGGGAATCTCCCTGAACAACAAAGGGGCATCTATTTGGGGCTAAAACAAAGAGGGCAACTACCTGGCTACAACAAAAGGGGCATCTATTTGCTACAACAAAGGGGGAAACTCCCTGGCACAACAAGGGGGCAATACCTGGCTACATCTGGGGGGGGAAACTACCGGGCTACAACAATGGGGGCAACTACCTGCCTACAACAAAGGGGAAAACAACCGGGCTCCCAAAAAGGGGGGGAAACACCTGGCTACAACCAAGGGGGGCAACTACCTGGCTACAACAAAGGGGGCAACTACCTGGCTACAACAAGGGGGGCCTCTACCTGGCTACAAAGGTGGCACTACCTGGCTACAAATTGGGCTCTACCTGGCTACAAGGGGGCATCTACTTGGCTACAAGGGGGCATCTACCTGCCTGTAAGGGGCACTACCTGGTTATGGGGGGCTACTACCTGGCTAGAGGGAGCATCTTATATATATAGTTGCCACTAATTTAATAACTATTTAGACCCTCACTGGCACCATATACCGGTCTCCAATCCCGGTCCACAGTAATCCAAAATAATGTTATGAGCCATATAAAATTTTAAGCTTATTTAGACAACTTCATAAAAGCATTAAACGTCAAACATGTAGAAAACATGTAAAAAACAAGAGGGTACTTATATTTAGTTGCGGGGAAAACCCCGTTCAACAGCGAGTCCTGTAACAACAGAGGAGCTATACCATATTTGGACGCAATGGTTAAAAAGGAAGGAAATAGCCTGGCTACCACACTTTATTCAAAGGATACTGACCGTAACAATCTCTTGTTTAACACTAGCCAGCATGCCCCACAAGTTCTCAAGGGCATAGTTAGATCACAATTTATTCGTGCAAGACGTATTTGCTCCTCAGAGGAAGAATTTATTAAAAATAAAGAAAACTTGATTAAAAAATTTGTCCAGAGAGGCTATGATAAACAAGAGATTGTGAAAGTAGGAGAAGAGGTCCAACTGCTTAGTCGGAATGAACTCTTAAGAAGTAGGTTTAAAAAAAGAGAAGAAGGTTTTGTATACAATTCGGTATATGATTGTCACACAAGCTTGGTCAAGAAAACTATTAGGAAATATTGGGGGGTGTTACAGTCCGATCCCAAGTTTGGTCCTATGTTCAGGAACCAACCCAAATGGATATATAGGAAGGGGAGAACTATTGGCCAATCTATGGTGGCTGCCGATATTAATAGTAAAAATAAAAAACAGGGATCGACACAGACTATTCTAAAACCTTTAAATGCGGGCACAGTATCTTGCCGTAAATGCCAACACTGTTCGGCAATTATTAAGGGTGACACCTTTTTACCATCCGACTAAGGGCTACCCAATTAAAATCAAAGGCAACCATTCCTGTGAAAGTGTATCATGATATATATGCTTAAATGCCCATGCGGTAAAATATATGTAGGACAAACAAGTCGTATGATTAAAGTACGACTAAATGAGCATAAGTCATTGATTAAGAAATTTAAAAAGGATATGCTGAATATCAATAATGAGGAAGATAAGAAGACCTTTGGGGAAACATCACTGGCACGCCACTTTGCCTTGGAAAGACACAATGTGTCTGAGATGCGCTGGTGTATATTAGAGAAAGTAACTAGCATAGATGAGAAACAGTTACAAAAAAAGCTGTTACAAAGGGAGGCACTGTGGATACATCGTTTGGAGGCTCTGGCCCCGAAAGGCATTAATGAGTGTTTTAGTCTAAAAGCCTTTCTCTAGATGTGCCGGTTTTATTGTTGTTTTTATCTTTGTTGTTTTTAAGGTCTATTGGATACTTACGTTGATACGATGGAAGATCACATGGGATGCAGCTATAAGATGATGGCTGTATCTGTACTGCGCATGCTTGAGAAAGGGGAGGAGCCTCCCCGAAACGTCGCACGCACGCTGACAGCTCCGCTCGGTCTCCGAGTTTTCCTTCGTCCGCCCCAACTGTGGGCTCTCGTACGGGATCCTGTATACATTGGACGCCGACGAATGGTATCTACCACGCGGCCATACAGAGAGGGATGGTGAAGTCGTATGGACTTAGACAACAAAGACATCGCTCCTCTGTTGTTACAGGACTCGCTGTTGAACGGGGTTTTCCCCGCAACTAAATATAAGTACCCTCTTGTTTTTTACATGTTTTCTACATGTTTGACGTTTAATGCTTTTATGAAGTTGTCTAAATAAAGCTTAAAATTTTATATGGCCCATAACATTATTCTTAGAGGGAGCATCTACCTGGCTTTCTTCCAAAGCCATTATGCAGTTAGATGGAGTGGGGTGTGGCTTTTCGAGGGGGCGTGGCACAGCAACAAGATGGGCGTGTCCATGCAATTTTTTGACGCGGCGCCGCCCTCTTCAGTCTCCTGTTTTTCCACTTTCAAAAGTTGGCAACTATGGGCTAGGGTGAAAACCCCCGGTTTTCTATCAGGACCAATAATGGTTTCCTCGGGTGATATTTTGCTTGACCTAGTACGGTCTGTTAATCAATTATAGGAGGCATATAAGATAGGCCTTCAGCTGTCCTGGTTTCCAATAGAACAGGTTTGATGCCAGCGGAAGATGTGTTGTATTCTTTATTTTGATGTTATAATGTGTAAATTTTTCCTGATATGTTCAGAACCACAATTATTCCCTTCTGGACATTTCTAAAGACTTCTATCCAAATGTCAGAGGTGTATTTCAGGCCCAGGAGGAGAACAATGAATGGTACTTGTTTGAGAGATTAATAAAAAACGGAGGAAGAAATTATATATAAAGTGAGGCGTTCCTCACCATGCATAATGTCACTTGTTGATGTACTTCTTTGGTTGACCATTGTATGATGATGATACATATGTGAATTGAATGCAGATTTTACTTGATTCCTCAATAAATTATGGTTAAAAAAATTGTCTAGGTCTAAAACTCACTTTGTTTCCCATAGCAACCAATCAGATCACCCCTTTCATTTTTCCAGAGCACTATATGAAATGAAAGGGGCGCTCTGATTGGGTGCTATGGGAAACAAAGTGAGTTTTAGACCTAGACAGTTTTCATACATGTGGCCCTATGTTTTGGGGGTGTTTCTCTGCTAAGGGCATGGGACTACTTCACCGCATCAATGGGAGAATGGATCGAGCCATGTACCCTCCTTCCCTCTGCCAGGGAATTAAAAATGGGTTGTGCCTGGGTCTTCCAGCAAAACAATGATCCAAAACATACAGACATAGGAGTGGCTTGAACAGAAGCACATTAGGGACATGGAAAACTTATGGAAGGAGTTGGAGCTCCGAGTTGCCAAGCGACAATCTTAATGATTTAGAGATGACCTGCAAAGAGGAGTGGACCAAAATTCCTCCTGACATGTGCACAACCCTCATCATCAACTACAAAAAACATCTGACTGCTGTGCATGCCAACAAGGGTTTTGGCACCAAGTATTAGGTCTTGTTTGCCAGAGGGATCAAATAATTAATTTTCACTGCAAAATGCAAATAAATTTATATAATTTATACAATGTGATTTTTTGGGGAGTTTATTTTGGATATTCTACCCTTAAAGTTATAGACCGTTCATGTCTTTGTCAGTAGGAAACTTACACAATCAGCAAGGGATCAAATACTTATTTCCTTCACTGTATCACACCTCCTGCATCACTGTATCCCCTAGACCAAAAGTGCGGTAGGAGACACCGGAAACTAGGACCCGGAGTAGGCGTCTCGTAGGGGTAGCAGGTCGAGGTAAGGATCTTTTTATTTTTTTCTAATCAGTCAGAGGGAACTATACACCTACAGTGAGCTGTACATACTATACACATACTATATAAATATACTATTGTGAGGGTTAATGCTAATATGTGTACATGTGTGCATCAATAAGATAAAGTTTGTTTATAAGAAAATACCAAGCTTTCCTCCTTATAAGACCATACAGATATCCATATATCCGTTTGAGGACGATGACTGTGCAGTCAAGATAACAGCGATTCCACATACACATCCTGTCAACAAGCAACTGAGTTTCGACTACATGTCCCAAGAAGCATTGGCTGATACAACCAGAAACTTCATCTGCCCGGCAACTACTTTGAACCAATAAAGAACTTTATGCTCAACCCCTCCCTATGGACTGTCCCACTGCGCATGCGCCCACGCCCCTTTTTCTACTCGCATAAATATGTGTGCCGCGCTGAATAAAGTAGAGTAGTGCATGGATAAGACTGAACCAGAACAACGTGTCTGACTCTTTCTTTCATTGGCCGGCCCGTGCACTCAGACATTGATTTGGAGTACCGGAGTGGGAACAGGAGACCCCTTGTCGCTTTACGACCCCGACAATTTTGGCGCCCAACGTGGGGCGTGGCTAAGACAGATCCCGCCCCCCGGAGACCCGACGAACGGATCGCGAGTGAAAACCCGATAACATCAAATCGAGGACTGCAGCCTCATACATATTCTATGTATTGGACTGCCGTTGGCCTTTGATGTTGTTCGGTTAGTAATCCGCTGTCCCAGTCTGATCTGCGGGTGGTCATAATAAAGTGACTGTCATAGTAAAAGGATCTGTATATGTCCACGCCCCGAACCACTGCATGAGTGACGGCTGGTTAAACGGCTGAGTCATTTTGAAGTCACTGAGCCTGTTCCTCAGGTATGGTTCGTGTATCAATTGCTAACTATAGCCCTCGGCAGTCCTGAAGAATAGTGGGGCTCTTTTCCCCTTGGTTACTAGAAAAGGACAAGGCT
>JAODAL010043872.1:0-33434 GCA_025379985.1 Phyllomedusa bahiana
ACTCGGGGTGAAAAAGTAGGACAATTTGTAATGACAAATATAAAGCTGCTTTTTTTTTAAAGATCTTTAAAAAAACCCTCATTGTGGAAAGACAACCCCTTAAACTCCTTGCTTTTTTCCTTCCTTTTGTTTTCTTACCATTTTAAAATCTGCCCTGAATGCAGGCACCAGTTTATTTTTCTTTCCAGATGCTACACTGTTCCCTTTTTACCCTGTGTCAGCATTTCACGGTTCATACTAATACATTTTAAACCCCCTTCCCAAATTTGGGGACTTAGGGGAAAAAAATTTAGGTAAGTGACTACCTGCAAATGAAGTATGTTCTGGACATCGTGTGGGCTCTCAAGCGGGCTCTTTACTGCACAAGCAACTGGGCCCAGCTCAATTCGTTGGCCGATTTCTGCATCGCCCGGCTGAGTGAGCCGGCTGCAAGTGATTAACCCCTTAGCTGCCGCAATCACTGTCTATGGAACACCTCCCAGCCCTGTGTGTGATATCACTATGTCCTGCCATTCCCTGTGGGCCTGACTGGACATAGTGATTGACAGTTGCCATGCAGACCAGTGCATATCAGTTCTGAAGGTCACTGATAGAAGTCCCCTATGAGGACATGTAAAAAAAAGTGAAAATGTGCAAAAAAATGTAAAACACAAACGAAAAACAAAATAAAAAACACATACACCGTCCTTTTCCCCTTTAAAAAAATAAAGTATCACATATTTGGTATCGCGCATCAAACAAATACACAGAAAGACTGCCACTTAAATTTTAAACCCCCCAAAAAGAACACCGGAAAAAAAAAATACGAATTGCGATTTTTGTTCGTCCCGCAGCACATAATATGTAATAAAAACCGATAAAAAACTCATATAAATGCCAAGAAAAAAGCCTACACAGCTCTGTATAGGGAAAAATTAAAAAGTTTGGGCTATCAGAACATAGCAATGCATAGATTGTTTTACACAATAAAAGCACATTTTTTTTCAAAGCGTTTCAACATAAAAAATACTTAATATAAAATTGGTATCGCCGTAATCGTATTGACCTACAGAGTAAAACTAACTTGTCACCTGTACTCAGGGACATAACTTTAGTTCAAAAAGTGGGGGGACCAATTTTCCCTCCATCACCTATCTTCCTAACCCTCCCCCCTCCTTCACGCCTTCCTTTCACTTCCCCTTTCCTTCCCCTTTTCTCACCCCCCTCTCCTACAGGGCCCCCACTAACCCGCTGGAGGCGGGGGCCTGTGAGCCCCTCAGCAGGTCTGGGTAGAGTCCTTATGTCAAACTTTTTTGGTGAAACCCAAAAAGGTTATGAGGGCTCCTAATTAATTTAGACCCGGGACTAGGACTAAAAAGCATCCCTCAATGAAACCGAACCACCCACTTAAATTTTTCCCCCCTCTAATGAAAAAAAATTGTTGGCAATGCGAAAAATTTTCGCTTAACCCTCCTTCCCCCCATCACACCCCTTAAATTTGTTTTTCACACAACGAATGGGGAAAATAAAAAAAAAACCCAAATCTTACGTACACCTAGGAATCATTATTCACATCGTCCCCCAAAAATATTTTTTTGCATCCATACCCAAAATGACTCACTCACTGCACCCCCGAAATGAATTATATTACACTGGTACCACAAAATTCATTATTATCTGCCCCTTAGAAATGAATTGCACATTAAAACTCAAGGGAAATAATATCCCTTCCGTGGGAAAATTTCCCCCTTGCAAATTTCGAAATTTACGGGCAAGGCAAACTAAAGCAGACTGCCCCGGGACCAATTTCTCCCCCAAACCATTTGTTTCGGTTTTGCATTTAAAAAGGGGTTTAAATTCTTCCCCTCTGTGGGTTGGGGATCCCCCCTTTCGTTTTCTACTTTTATATGGATTTTTTTTTTTTATTGGGAAATGGCCCAAAAAAATGGGGGGACCCGTCCCCCACCCAGAAAAAAGGGGGGAGCCCTTCCCTTTCCTTTCACCCCTAATTACACCTATGCCTGTTTTCGGGGGGGTTTAAAACGTGTTAAAAAAAAAAAAAAAACCCTACTAGGGGGTTTAGTTAAAGGTCCTGCTTTTTGGGGCCCCTTTCAAAAATGTGTTTTCCTTTTTGATAAAAAAGTTTTATTGTGTAAAACAAAAAAAAACAAAATAAAACTTTAAAAAAATTGGGTATGGCCCTAATTTACGACCTGCTGGTAAACTGTTTGTCTTTTTTATACCGCACCCGGGACCGCTGTAAAAAATAAAAACACTACAAAATTTCTGTTTTTTGTTAAAACAAAAAAACTTAATTTAAAAAATGAAACAAAGCGTATATGAACCCCTTTAAAGGGGCTAAAAAAAAACGCAAATTTATAAAAAGCATCTCTATTGTGTTTAAAAATAATTAAAAAAATAAAAAAATATAAAAAAATTTTTTATAATTTTTTTGGTGTTGGGAACTCGCTTGGAAGTAAAATTATCCCTTTTCGGTTTTTACTGCACGGCGAAAAGCTGTAAAAAATGAAGCCGAAAAACAATGGCAGAAAAGCATTTTTTCCCCCCCATTTTCATGGGCCCCCGTGCTAAAAAAAAAATGAAAAAACATGTGTTTCCCCAAAATGCAATTAAACCCCCCAGATGAAAATCCATGAGGGTTTACATAAAAACAGGGTGACTTCGAAAAAGGGTTTTACCTGTTTTGGGAAAAAATTTTGGGGGAAAATGGCACCCCTTTAAAAAAATTTTTGTTCAAAAATCCAAAAAAGTGCCTCCCCCTCTTTTTACACCCTCCAAAGCCCCAAAACCGCATCACTTCCCCCCCCCGTATTGGAAAATACACCCCTTAAGGAATATATTCAGGGGTGTAGTGAGTATACGAAATTTTCCCCCAGGGGGTTTCACAAGTTTTTTTTTCTTTGGGGGTGGAAAATGAAAAAAGTTTTTTTTTTTTTTTTTTAAAATTTTTGGGAATTTTTTAAATGAAAAATTTTTTTTTTTTACAAGGGAACTGGAGAAAAAAAGGGTCCTATTGGGGAAAATAAAAAGGGGTATTGCCCAACTTGGGAAAAAGTTTTGTTTTAACAAAATTTTTGGGGTTTTCATTGGGGGTCTGGGGGAAAATGAACATGTCCCGGGACGGAAAGGGGGGTGCTTGAATCGCAAACCACAAGGGAAAAACAAAACCCCTGTGTGCCAGAAAAGAAAACAAAATAAAAGGTCCCGGGAAATTTCCCCTTTTAAACGGGCCTTAATGTCATAAAAAAAAAAACATTTAAAATTATTTCCAACCTACACTAGATATTAAAACCCAAAAAAAACCCCCAAAGAAAAAGGGTTTTGGGCCAAAAATTTTTTACCAACTTTTAAAACACTAACTTTCTGTGTCACAGGAAAAGTTTCTGAAAAACTGGTTTGGTAAAAGCCCTCAAAAAATGGCTGCGACCCGGTTTGGGAATTTTCACACAGTTTTAAATTTCGGGGCCCTACAGTATGCCCCCCCCTTTTCACCCCGGGGCTTGGGGAGTCGCGCTGAAATTGGGGCCCCTTTTTTCCCGTGGCCCAGGGGGGGGGAGGGGCATGTCAATTTTCTCCCCCGGCGTAAAAACAATCTTATTTTCGGCCCCGGGGGAGAGGAGGCGTTTAAACCATTAAAAAACTTATTAAACTTTTTGGGTTTAAACCCTAATGGGTTTGGGGGGGCATTTTTCGCTCGTATTAGAGCACAAATTTGCTCCAAATTCGGGGGGGAAATGGGGGGCCCCAAAAAAGCCCCGGGGGAAAATACCCTTCACTGTTGGGAAACTTTTTTCAACTCCCCCTCATCTTTTTTAATTTAAACAAAAACTTTGGCCATGATGGGAGTTTTTATTCCCAACACTGGGGGGGGCCCCAAATTTGGAAAACCCCCCCCCTAAGGGGGTTTTAAACAATCCCTTTACAGGTTTAAAGCCCTCCAAAAGTGTTTTCAACCTGCATTCCCCCCCCATCTCTGTCACCACCCTACCTGGTCTCCCGCATTTGCTAATTTATTTACAAAGGGGAAAGGGTTTAAAAAGGGGGTGCGCCAGAACTGGTGTCTTTTTCCCGCCCGACATTTAGCCCCAGCCCAACCCTTCCCCTATATTTTTAAAAAAGCCTTTGGGCCCCCAATACGCTGCATTACAAAGCCTTTGAAAACCGGGATGAAGCATAGGGTTTTTAAACTTCAAATAGGAAATTTCCCCGGTTTTCATTACTGCTGGAACAGGGTAAACCACTTTCAAAGTGGTCTTAAATTTAGCCCGAATTTTATCGTTTCCCCCTTTCTTTGAAAAGTGCCGAAATTTAAAGGGCCCCAGCAGCCGGGGGTTTAAAAAATCAGCCCATTTTTTTCACTATTTTAAAATTTCCAAAAAATAAGCGCCCAAAAATAAACTTTTCGCCCCCAAAATTTCCAAAATCATCCAACCCCCTATTTCTTTGGCCCCCCAAAATATGGCCTAGTTTTCTGGAAAATTTTCTACCCTTTTAAAAATCAGGTTTTAAATCATTTAAATTTTTTGTTTTTTAAGTATTTCCCCAAAAACTAAGGGGCCCTGGGAGCATAGGGCAAAAAAATTTTTGGGTTTTTAGTGGGTTTCCCAAAAGCTTTAAAAACCCCAAAAATTCTGACCGTTTTTGTGGGGGTTGTGTAGGTCTTAAAACTGCATCGGAAAAAAAAAACACCCAAAATTTTGACGTTTTTTTTCCAAAGGAAACCCCAGTTTTTTTCACATTTTGGGGAAAAAAACCCGGGCGGTTCAAAAATTTTTTTTCTAAATCCCCCATTCATTTGAATTTTTTTTGGGGTGCAAGGGGAAAAAACTAAAAGGGGCCCGGCCTTTTATACAACATTTTGTATAATATGCCGGCGCCAAAACACTCTTGTACAAAAAACGAATTGTGGAGACTACAGGTTGTTTTACTTATTGTAGTCTAAGGGGCTGAACAAACTATCTTTTTTTTCTTTCAATTTTTTTAAAAACCCAAAAGCGCCTTTAAAAAAAATGAGCTATTGGGTTTGCAGTAAAAACCAGCCTAAAAGGGACAAACTTTGCAACAACCCACTCAAAATCCCTAAAAGGGCCAAACCCCCTTGCTTTCAGTACACCAAAACTTTGCACGTGGGCACTCACAACACTTATCTGTATATAGTTTTTCTGTAGGGGGGGCAGGGTTTAGAAAAGGGTTTTTTTTGGGAAAAAAAAAACCCCATCTTGCTGGGGAAAAAGGCTGGCCAAATGTTAAACAAACAACCTTTTTTCCCCGCCTATTTATTCACCCCCCATTTCCCCAGAAAGTTTAAGGGTCTTGGGAGGGGGGATTTACACCCCTTTTTTTTGATCTGTTTAAAAACTTTTTTTTTTTTTGTTTTTTTTTCCCGTACTTATGCCTCTAAGGTCCAAAGTGCTTTGGGGAAAAATTGGTGCTTATAAAAAAATAAAGATTAAATTTTAGTAAATTGTTCATATCTTTTTGTTTAAACATTGGAAATGCTGCTTTTAAAAATAAATTTTTCCAAATATATGAAAAAACCATGTGCCAACAGTAAAAAACTCCCCACAATTGTTGGGAGAGAAAAATTAAAAGAAAAAAAAAATGCCCCAATAATCCAAAATGGCCCAAAATAATTTAATTTTCTGTTTCTTTTTTTTTAGTCTTTAAGGGACATTATAATTTCCGGAAAATTTTTGACAGTTTTATTATACAAATGTTTTATTAGTTACATTTTCCTTTTTTGGGGTGCCACTTTTAAAAAATTTTTAACGGTTTTTTCGGTAGTAGTAACATTCAATGAATTAAAAAAATCATGAGAAAAAACCAAAAGGGAAAAGCAGATTTCACTGTTCAAAATCAAAAAGTCTATTAATACTTTTTTAATAGGGATTGTGTTTAGTAAAAAGAAATTGGGCTAAATACAGTTTTTTTTATTTGGGGGAATTTTTTTGTTATAGTCTGTGCCACTTAGATAATTACAGACTGCAAAAGCCGGAAAAAACATTATAAAAATCCTTGGGAAATTTGGGGGGTTTTAGCTGAAAATTTCCCCTCCAGCTCAGGTCGCAATGTGGAACAAATTTAAAAAATTGTTGAAGGAAATCAAAAGGGGCAAAAAGGGGAATGGGCCCAAAACTCATTCCATTGATTTTGTGGGGAGAGAGAAAATCCATACCAAAACCCGTAAAATCCCGTACAACAAAAATTCCGTTTAACTTTTTAAATTTTTTTAAAACAAATATTTTTCCCAAAAACCATTTCTAGATTTTGGGAATTGCCCCAAAAAAAAATTTTGGGAAAAACAAAGGTAAAGATTTGGACAGTTTTGAGAAACCCCCATTTTTACATTACCTTAACAAAAGTTGGCATTTATGTGTATAATTCATAAATTCTGGGGTTCTTGGTTGGGAGGGAAAAAATTCCACCCCAAAATTTTTTTAGGGTTTGTTTTCCCAAGAGATGGGGAAAACCAAATTTAAATAAAGGTAATTAAACGTTCCTGCAATTAATTTAAAGTTTCATCTATATAGTCAAATCACATTATTATAACCACTCCATACTTTTGACATGGGCAGCATATCCCCTCCTTAAAAAAATTTTTCCTTTTCTAAACTGGCTTTTTGTATATATAAGGTGTGTATGGGGTGTCTGCACTCCAAAACCCGGTTTTTGTCATTGGTTTTAAAAGGGGAAACCCAAATTTTCAGGTTGGAAAAAAGGATGATTATTGACTTTCCGGGGACCAAGGGGGGGGTTGGGGGGCACCCTTTTTTTAAAAATGCAAGTTTGTGGATAATGTGTGTGCTCTTTTTACGAAAAGTGGGAATTTTGAATGGGCCCAAAAAGAAAAAAGGGGAACTACAGAACCTATTTTGGGCCCTTTATGGGTGAGGAATCGTCGGGTATGAAGCGGCCCGGACCGATCTTATTGTGGGAAGGGCCCACCAATTTTGTGTCTATAACAGGGGTGGAAAAAACATTTTTTTGGTTTTCCAAAAAGGCCATTTTGTACCTCTCTCAGGGGCCACAGAGGGGTTTTACCCTTAAGAGACCTTTATAGCTCTTGAATTCCCAAATTCCAAAGGGTGGTGAGAGGGGCTTGGGTTCCTGGGAAAAAGCCACAATTAGAAAAGGGGGAATTTGGAAGGGGGCCCCTGATTGGTAGGGGATTTAATTTAAAAATTGCCATATTTCATTGCGTTTTTAAAGGGGTTTAAAAGAAATGGCTGTTTTACTCCCAAAAAAAAAAGAGAAAACAACATATATAAAAGTACCCCCCTTCCAACTTATTTCCTCCCAATTTTTGTCTTTAAAATATTCCCCAAAATTTTCAAAAAGGAATATCTTGTGGGTAGGGCCCAAAATTTTGTCAGGATTAAATTTATTTGATAAAACAAAAAAAAAGGGGGTTTTCTGGATTCTTTTTTAAAATATCCATACAGTCTTTCCTGCACCATCCTCAGTGTTTTCCATAAAAACTCCACACAGGTTGAAAGTGTGGAAGTCAAAAGATGAATATTACTCGGTGAAATATAAAGACAGACAAAGCATGTTTGTGTCCTGTTGACTGAGGGCCACAACCCCAAAAAAAAGGGCCCCGGGTGCCAACCCTTTTTTGGGGACCAATAGTCCCAAAACAAAAGTCACTAATCCCCACAACCCGAGTTGGAACAGATAGCCTAGGGCCCCCCGGGAAATTGGTTAGGGCCCACCCCAAAACGTTTTTTTCAAAGCTTGGGCCCAAAAAACCCAAAAACCCGTAAGTAAACAGAAAAAATTTTGCCATTCACATTACAAAGGCTTTTTAGGGTTTATCCAGCCCCACAAAAAACTGTTCCTGCAGGGGAAAGGGGGAGGTAACCCCTCTTTTAAAAATGCTGGAAAAGGCACAATGGGGAAAAATAGGTGCCAAAATATTTGGGGGATGGGGCTATCTCCCTGCAGAATACTCTGGAAGAAAACCCATCCCCCCCAGTTCACATGCAATTTCCTTAATAGGAAAACTTGGTGCCACCTATGGGGGATAGAGTGTCACCCAAAGTTCCCAAAAGGGTAAACCCCGGGAAGAAACCCTAGGGGAAAAAAAAATGGCAATTTTTAAATTCTTTTTTTTAAACTATTTTCCTCTATTTCCCCCCAAAAAATCTTGTTTCTGCCTGGACAAAAAAAAATGCAATCAAACCCTTCTATTTTGTCCAGCACCAAAAGCATATATGTAATGACCCAGGGAAAGGAGAGGAGAGGCTGGGGTGGATTTTAAAATTAAAATCACGGTGGGGGCCCCCCCCTTTCCCAACTTCCCCTTATCCCCCGGGGTCAAATTAGTGATGAGTGAACCCTTAAAAAAATTTTAGTTTGAGTCGAACTTTGAACTTAAAAAAACTTTGAATTCTCGGTTTTTTTTTTTAAAATTTTTTTGTTTTTTTTTTTTAAAAAAATGTTTAAGCTTCCCCACGAAAATTCCCCAAAGTGATCTCAAATCGGGCCCGTCCCCCCAAAACCCAAACCCCCTTTACCTCTTTAATAGAAACCCAAAAAACCAGGCCCCTCACTGGGTCAACCGAAAAACCATTATAAAGAGAGAAAAAAAAAAAAAAAAAAAACACACCAACCTGCAAGCCTTCCCCCAAAAGAAAAAAAACGGGAAGGCGGCGGGGCCCCCAAAAAACCCAAAAAGTGGAGGCAAACCCCTTTTCCCCCTTTTAAAGGGTTTAAAAACTTTTCCCCCAAATATAACGTTTGTTCTGAAAAAAAAACATTTCGGGCAAAAAAATAAGGGAAACCTGGGGGGCCCCTGGGGGGGCTGCACAACCCAAAAATTAATGGAAAAAATGCACACCACTGCCAGCGGCACCCCTACTTGCAAAAAAGGGAAAAACTTTACGTGGAAATCCCTAAAGAAGGGATTTACCTATTATCATACCCTGAAAAAACTTTTTAGAATTTTCGGTTCACATATTTTGATCAAAAGATGTTTAAGCTGTCCACGACTTTCAACGTGATCTCAAATCGGGCAGTCCTATACTATCCTTTACCTCTCAATAGAGCCAATACCAGGCCTCTCACTGGGTCAACCGACCTCCATTATACAGAGAGAAAAAAATAAATTAAATAAAACACACCAGACCTGCAAACTGCACTTCTTATGACAGCCTGTGAGAGTGGGCGGGTGCAGAAAATCAAAGTGGAGCACCCCTTCCTCCCCATATAGGTTAAAATCAATATACACCAAATATAACATATGGTTCTGCACAAAAAACATTTCTGAAAAAACATATGCAAATCTGGGTGCCACTGGCAGGGCTGCGGCACACATTATATTATATATATATATATATATTTATATATATATATATATATTTTTTTCAAAAATGTACACACGTACACCACTACCAGCGGCACACTACTGCAAAAAGGGCAATTGCTGTAGTGTGCCGCTGGCAGTGGTGTGCGTGTGTACATGTATATATATACTGTATATGTGTGCCGCAGCCTGCCAGTGGCACCAGGTTTGCATATGTATTTACAGAACTGTTTTTTGTGCAGAACCATTCGTTATATTTTGTGTTTATTGATTTTAACCTATATGGGGAGGAAGGGGTGCCTCCACTTTGGTTTTCTGCACCCGCCCACTCTCACAGACTGTCATAAGAAGTGCAGCTTGCAGGTCTGGTGTGTTCTTTTTTTTTTTTTTTTTTCTCTCTGTATAATGGAGGTCGGTTGACCCAGTGAGAGGCCTGGTATTTGTTCTATTGAGTGGTAAAGGATAGTATAGGACTGACCGATTTGATATAACGTTTAAAGTCGTTGGAAGCTTAAACATCTTTTGATCAAAATATGTGAACTGAGAATCTCAAAGTTTTTTCATGTATGATAGATAGCGTAAATGCTTCTTTAGGGATTTCCACGTAATGTATTGAACTTTGAACTTAGAGGCATTCGGTTCGAAGTTCGAGTTGAATCCAAACCCCATTAAAGTCAATGGGAGAAGATGTTTGGGTTAAATTTTATACCTATATAGGTGAAGAAGAGTGGAGAAGCTGTAATTACCATCCAGAACAGTAAACTGGATATGTGGAACAACTTAGTAAAGAAAATTTGGCTCTAAGAGTGACAGAAAAAAAATTGAGAGGCTAAAATACTTAATTCCTTTCAATGGCTAACTGAAAAGATGAGGAGGACAGCTTGTAAGCAGGGGTGTAGCTACTGGAGGTGCAGCGGTAGCAGCTGCTACGGGGCCCTGCATCCTGAGGAGGCCCAAAAGACGATTAGACGGCAGTACCATTGGTGGCAGCGAGAACATGGCAATGGGGAACAGCGAGGTTCCGGTTCAACTAGATTAGACGGCAGTGCCATTGGTGGCAGCAAGAACATGGCAATGGGGAACAGCGAGGTTCCAGTTCGACAAGATTGGGCCGCAGTACCATTGGTGTCAGCTGGAACATGGCAATGAGAAACATCGAGGTTCAGGATAACAGGACTTAGTACATTTGGTGATAGTACAGGTGGAGGCATTTAAAAAATAAAGATTTGGAGGGCTACAAGGAGGAGGAGTAAGAGGTGTATGCAGTGCACATCAATGTGTATATTTAAAAATAAATTCAGCCGTAAGACTTGTAAATCTAGCTATTGGCAGCAGGAGAAAACAGTTTGTAGAAGCAGCAGGCACAGGAACTACAGACATGAGATGTAGTGTAGTTTAAATGTGTACAGTGGGTGTGGAAAGTATTCAGTCCCCTTTACATTTTTCACTCTTTCATTGCAGCCATTTGGTAAGATCAAAAAAGTTCATTTTTTTGCTCATTAATGTACACTCTGAACCCATCTTGAAAGGAGAAAAAACAGAAATGTAGATATGTTTGCAAATTTAGGAATCAGGAAAAACTGAACTATCACATGGTCTTAAGTATTCAGACCCTTTGCTCAGTATTGAATAGAAGCACCCTTTTGAGCTAGTACAGCAATGAGTCTTCTTGGGAATGATGCAACAAGTTTTTCACACCTGGATTTGGGGATCCTCTGCCATTCTTCCTTACATATCCTCTCCAGTTACCTCAGGTTAGATGGCGAAAGTTGGTGGACAGCATATTCAAGTCTCTCCAGAGATGCTCAATTGGGATTAGGTCTGGGCTCTGGCTGGGCCAGTCAAGTATGGGCACAGAGTTGTTCTGAAGCCACTGCTTTGTTATTTTAGGGTCATTGTCTTGTTGGAAGAAGAACCTTCGGCCCAGTCTGAGGTCCAGAGCACTCTGGAAGAGGTTTTCATCACTGATATCTCTGTACTTGGCTACATTCATCTTTCCTTCAATTGCAACCAGTAGTCCTGTCCCTGCAGCTGAAAAACACCCCCATAGCATGATGCTGCCACCACTATGTTTCACTGTTGGGATTGTATTGGGCCGGTGATGAGCAGAGCCTGGTTTTCTCCACACATACTGCTTACAGTTAACACCAAGATTTCAATCTTCATCTCATCGGACCAGAGAATCTTATGTCTCATAGTCTGGGAGTCCTTCATGTGTTTTTTTTGCAAACTGTATAGGGCTTTCATATGTTTTGCACTGAGGAGAGGCTTCCGTCGGCACACCCCATAAAGCCCCAACTGGTGAAAGGCTGCAATGATAGTTGACTTTGTGGAACTTTCTCCTATCTCCCTACTGCATCTCTGGAGCTCAGTCACAGTGATCTTGGGGTTCTTCTTTACCTCTCTCACCAAGGCTCAGACCATAACCAAATGCCACCATCATATGTGACAATCAGTTGTATGCAGGCACTATGCAGACATATTACTGCTAGTGTTGAGCGATTGCGTTGGCTATTGAGATCGAGCGATAGTCGATAGTCGGCCGCTATCGATAAGGTTTTTCGATAGTGAGCATCGATTATGAGCGATTACCATTAAAGTCTATGGGAGCAAAAAACACCTTCATTATTACACCCAAACAAGGCTGGAGAAGCTGAAATTACATCCACAACAGTCAAATGGATATGTGCTACATCTTAGGAAACACCTTAGGTTATAAAAGTCACAGAAAAAAAGTCACAGACCATTCACTATCCCTGTCTTGAAACCACAGCCTGACCCTTAAACCTGCATCACCCACAAATTAAAAATGTGCCAGAAGGCAGTTGTTTTGAAACCATCATGTTACTTGGGAACTGGACATTGAATATCCCTGTCCTGGAACGCACATGAGCCCCGTACCTGCATGACCCCCAGATTTAAAAGTGCGGCAAAAAGGAGTCTTTCAACCAACATTTTAGTTTCACTGGACATTGGGGACTATACCTGTCCGGGAAACCGTAGTATGACCATTAAACCTGTCTGACCCCAGTTTAAAAAGTGCCGGGGGAAAAGGAGTCAAAGCCCGTATCTGTTATGTTTTGGTATAATAAACGGTATTTTTTGCACCTTTAAATTTTCACCTGTGGTGAATATAGAATTGCTGTTTTAAGATTTACGTAGATGCTGCGTCAATGAACAATGCTGGGTGCCCCAAAAGTCAAAAAACACGTAAACTGTAATGTTTTCGTACGATACACGGTATTTTTGGCAACAAACAACCTGTGCTGACTACAAGATTGCTGGATTGTAATTTAATGCAAGGGGGAATATCAACATCACAGGTGTATGGGTTTAAAATTGAAAATGAACACCTATTGAAATTTGTATATGAAAATAAAGTGGAGTTTTGCAGTTTTAAACAAAGAGACTGCGTTTACAGAATGATGTGTACCCAATAAGTTCAGGCTGCCCAATATCCAGAAAATATTTCAATAGCATACTGTTAATAATAAAGATATTCCACTACAATGTTCACTAGTCTTGGGTGAACTTTATCCAGTGTTCTTTATAGATAGAGCTTGTCTGTGTTCGCCCGCGGTGCCCCCCCCCCCCCGCGCTCCCACCGGCCGTGAATTTACAGCGGTAGATGCTGCTTTAATTCTCTAGCTAACTACATAAAATCTTCAAATCTCTAATCTAACTAATGGGGAAAGGGTCACAGCTAATAGTAGAGGTGTCTCTGTGCAGAAATAGACTAATTTCGCTGAGCTGTTTGGCCCCAGACAGAGCGCAGGTCCATCCCAAAGAGACGGTGAGAGACACTGAGGCTGGAAACAGGAAACGCTTTGGTTCTATGTAAAACGGGTCAAAGTGAATTTTTCAGCCAATCGCAACCATACACATCCCAGTCATGACGTCGCACACCACATCTCACCCTGCTCTTTTCTGTAATCTGATTTGCTGGCCGCCAAAATTACAGGAAGCGCCGAAAAAAAAGGGGAATCTTAATAGATGATGCACAGATTTTAACCTTAATTACCGCATGATCTGGAAATTTCGATCACCATAAAAACCTTGCCGATTTCAACTTTGTCGATAAAAATCACTCAACACTAATTACTGCCATATAGTGGTAGATAACAGTTGTATGCAGGTGCTCTGCAGAAATTTAAGTGATTACACTGCAGTTACATTTACGGTAGTGAATTACAGGAGACATCTTTTCTGATTGAAGTTGTTCTCTTTCCTTCTTCTCCTCCATCATCTCAGACCGCCATGATGACTTCTCCCGGCCACGACTCATCTCTGCAGAATTTACCATACAAACATTTTAGAATCCTCACTGTTCCAGCACCTACCTACCTACTGGCGGTTTATATAACTCCCTAAATAATGGGGTCTATATAGAAAAGCATGGTGACACCCCATACCCACAGCAACCCCCTTTTCCTATGCCAGGTGCTGTGGAGGATGGGAAGTCACCCTTCGTTCCTTTATAGGTCCACATTAGGTAGGTATATAGACCCCTTCCCAAGAGGTAGGCATATAGTTTATATGCCCCCCTGTAGGTAGGAATATAGGTTATATGTCCACCAGTAGGTAGGTATAAAGGTTATATGTTCTCCAGTAGGATAGAGGTATATATGTTATATTTCCCAAGTAGGTAGGTATATAGTTTATATGTCCCCCAGTAGGTATATAGGTAACAGGGTCTCCCAGTCTGTAGACAGGTTATAGGATCCCGCAGTAGGTTATATGATCCAAGTATATATAATAGGGTCTCCCAGTAGGTTATATGTCCCCCAGTATATATATAATAGGGCCCCCAGTAGGTTATGTGTCCCCCAGAATATATAAGTGGGGCCCCCGATAGGTTATATGTCCCCCAGTATATATAATAGAGCCCCAATTAGGTTATATGTCCTCCAGTATATATAATAGGGTGCTTCAGTAGGCTATATGTTCCCCAGTATATATTAGAGGTCTCCCAGTATATATTATAGGTCCCCCAGTATATATTATAGGGACCCCAGTATACAGAATAGATCCCCCAGTATATATAATAGGGCCCCAGTATATGTAATAGGGCACTTTATATATCAGAGGTCCCCCAGTATATATCAGAGGTCTCCCAGTATTTATTATAGGTCCCCCAGTATATATAAAATGCCCCCCAGTATATATAAAATGCCCTCCAGTACATATAATATAGCCCCCAGTATATATAACATGGCCCCCAGTATATATCAGAGGTCTCCCAGTATATATTATAGGTCCCCCAGAACACATGATATGCCTCAGTACATATAAAATGGCCCCCAGTGTATAGAATATGCCCGCAGTGTATAGAATATGCCCCCAGTACAAATAAAAGGGCCCCCAGTACATATAAAATGGCCCCAATACATATAATATGCCCCCCAGTACATATAATATGCCCCCAGTATATATAAAATGGCCCCCAGTATATATAAATTGCCCCGGTACATATAATACAGCCCTAGTATATATAACATGGCCCCCAGCATATATCAGAGGTCTCCCAGTGTATATAAAATGGCCCCCAGTACATATAAATTGGCCCCACTACATATAATATGCCCACAGTGTATATAAAATGCCACCCAGTACATATAATATGCCCCCGAGTACATATAAAATGGCCCCCAGTGCATATAAAATGGCCCCCATTATGGTAGAGGTTTAATGGGCATATTAAAAATAAAAAAAAAACAATACTCATCTCTTTCCTGTTCCCCGTACAAGCTGTCACTGCTCCCAATCTTCTTCCCAGAACAGGTGGCACAATGTCATCACACTGCGCAGGCGACATGATGACACACACTGACGCCTGTGCTGTGTACAAGGATGCCTTCAACTGTATGTGCGACCAGAGGATGCACATACACTTGAAGAAACTGTCGACGCTCCAGGCTCACGGCAGCAGCATGAAATCCGACGACCTGAGATTTTGGGCAGCGGCGTTTTTATCCGGGGCACAACCCCGGATAAAACTGGCTAGCGACGCCCCTGGATGTGCGGAAGTCTATCGATCCTAAGGGCAACAATGAGATTTTTCCCCCTTGTTGCCCACCACTTTACCTGGCGCCAGGTTCTTAGCATCCAGCTACTGGTTGGTCTGAGTGCGCTGAGGCGTCCATAGCTCTTGACCTGTGTGTTGACGGTCTCCAAGACAAATTATTTGAGAACAGCCTGGTTTCTCTTGGCACATGATGCTACCCGTTGAGGCTGCGGATCTGGACTCTGCACCATTCCCGCAGTGTGGAAGAGTGTAGGCCGAGACCCATCACCAGAGGCACTGTCATCCACCAAACTCACCCAGTGAGTAGTCAGTGAGATGTAACGTCCTCGACCGAGCTTACTAGTCCATGTGTTTGTAGTGAGATGTATCTTGGTGGACACAGATGCAGCCAACACGCTGGAGATCTTCTCTGCAATGTGGTGGGCCAGGGTAGGGACAGCTTTTCTTGCAAAGAAATGCCTGCTCGCCATCTGATATTGGGGGCATGGCAGGACCATGATGTGGCGGGACCAATCTGTATCCACCAGGTGGAAAGGCAACATTTCCAAGTCCAACAGCCTGGCAATGCTGACATTCAGACTTTTAGCTTTGGGATGGTTTTGGTGAAAGCGTTTCTTATGCTCCCACAACTGGTACACAAAAGTCTGGCTGCCATTCTGGCCGCTGTACAGTGTGCAGGTCACACTAGTGGAAGGGGAAGGTGTAGCCTGTGTGGCTGGTGGGAATTGGTCAACAGTATCTGGGACTGGGGATGTTGTTTGCTCATGCTGCTTCAGCACATCGGCAGCAGAGGACCGCTTGGGCTTGGAAGTGGCGGAGGAGGAGGAGGCAGAAGATGTCACAAAGGTTGGAAGCCCAGGACCTGTGTGGCCTTTTTTCTCCAAGTGACTCTTTCACAGCATTTCATGCTTTACATGCATGTGCCTGTTCATGCTTGTGGTGCTTAAACTCTTTATATTCTTTCCTCTACTGATGTGTTGAAAGCAAATCTGGCATATGACATCATTCAGCAAATCTGAGGCTTGATCGAAAAAGGCCTAGACTTCACAGGTCCTGGACAACTTTGAGTAGGAAAACCTAGTAGCCGTGTTCCCAATGCCACCACTGACCACAGCTGGTGGAGTAATGTCAGCGGACTTGTGCAACCGCCCTCTCCCTTTCTGAGGCTGGACCCGTACTGACACTACCCCATTATCCTCCTCCTCCACTGATGATGCGCTCGCCAGCTGCTGCTCAACAGACCACGTTGGATCCGCAATGTCATCATCATCACAGGTGAATTCCTCTTCATGACAGTCTAAGTCCTCAAGTTGCGGGCTAGAAGCCACAGGCACTGCAAGGCATTGCTGACCACTCAGTATTTCTGCCAACGCACCAGCTTCCTTCTATTCCTCTGACAGCATCAGCGATTGGGCGTCAGAGCAGAAAAAATCATTCTCTTTGGTCTCTTGATCTTTTGAAATGCACTTGAAAAATGAACTTTTCTTCAATCAGAATAATTTGCAGCAAGCAAACACTCTTTGAAATAGATTTATTTCTATGGGAGGTTTGGTAATGGTCTGTTATGTAATAACTCAACACTCAAAACTGCAAAAATGAAGTTTTCTTCAATCAAAATAATTATATGAGTATGATGTATTTGAGAGTTAGGCGTTATGTGAGCCTGCAAATGTCACCAAATAACAGCTTCTGGGTGTGAGAAAGATGCAGCCAGCAATACAAAACTTCCTAACTATTGCTGTCTATTATTTCCTAAGCTTGCTGTACACCCCCTAACCAACTACATAACTAATCTACATAGCAGCTTTTCCTATCTAAAATCTAAGAAACAAATCTTGTGCCTGCATGCATGCAAGCAAGCAGACAGAGAGCAGTCTATACAGTACAGTGAGTTGGAAATGGTGTTCACAAAGGAATACAGTGAAATATATATAACAGCGTCATGTGATTTTAGCGCCCATGAGAGCCCTACACCTAAGCGATGACATTTTTGATACTTCTCTGAGCTTTGCACTGATTGGATGGCTGCCAAAAGTGCAGGAAGCAGCCAAAAATTAAACTAAAACTGGCATGTCGAACGTGCATTTAAGAAAGCGCACTTTACTCGAACGAACCGTAAAATGTTCGGTGTGGTTCGAGTTCTAAAAAATCGAGACGTTCGACTCAAACTTAACATTTCTCGAACAGTTCAATCAACACAAGTCACAACTGAAGTGGGGGGAAACACTGCAAGTGCTGAGGAGAAATGATGGGAGTTTTACTCCTTAGATTCCCTGGGACACACTCTTTCTTGGGCTGATGTTAATCCTCTTACTGCTTGTAGAGGTTGTGTGGAATGTGTCCATAGTGTCGGTGCAGTGCATAATAAACAAGTAGGAAGACAAGAAATAAGGTGAAAACAAAAGCACAATTCTTTACTTTACAGGTGTGAAACCTGGTAGAGTGTCTTTCAGTAAATACATTTCTTCCTTCTCTGAGTAAGGTGTTCCCCACCGGCACCTTGAAAAAATGATTAATGAGGGTTTAAAACCCTTTAACCCATGCAACCAGGGACCGCTTAGTGGCAAGGTCTATGGGTTAGGCCAGGGGCATACTAAATCCCAACTACCTCTGGAGAGGGAATATTCTTTACCTTGTTCTTTGGTGATTTCCACCCTAGTATGAGTTTCTTTATCCTATAGCTGGCAGGACTCCCACTTTTAGGTGCTGCTTGGCTGGTGTCCTCCAAGATGAGAAGGAAATATTGGCTTTGTTCTCCTCTGAATCAAGGTCCAAGACCAATCCCCTTAGGATAACATGCTGCTTGTCACCCCATCCCTCTCTAGACTCAGCCCAACTGAACTTCTTGCCTGCAACTGCCACTTCTGGCGTGGAACCTCTCCATCCACTTGTCTAATCAGGAGTAAAAGTGTTCAAACATGTGGTGGGAGGTGCATTAGCGAGACAAGAAGCTCAATCCCTGCCAGTACAGGGGCCAACACAACACTTTCCCAAAGATACATAACATATTATATATGTTACATATAAGTTACATATACTGTGACAAGAACACATCCTTACTCAACCTTACAACCTCAGCCTCAACCTCAACATTACAAACTCAACCTTAACGACTACAATACCCTGTACTGGGGTATTACACATACGTTTGGGAACTAAAGCAAACATAGTCCAATTAAGACTACATTTGACAGATCGTTTTCTATGGATGTGTTGCGGTCTCCAGTTGGATATGTGGCATGCAGAAGGAAAGATGCAGATGTTGTAGTGCAGGGCCTGTTGGGATTTGTAGTTCCACACAATAAAGCAGTGGTCACGGCAGCTAGAGGAACTAGGCCCTGGGGCAGACTTCTAAAGCGCACACTCACTTTTCTCAAGTAAGAGGGGGGTTGCACGTATGGTGTCGTTCTCTGACCCCCGGGACAGTGCTAAGGTGATGGAATGTCTGTGATGTGACGTGCAAAATAAGATAACCTGATATCAGGGAGATAATGAAAAAATATAAAAGTCCTTTACTGGTCAATGATCACCAGCTTTACAGTGGGTGTAAAGAATACAATGGTGGATGAGACTTGTGAGTGTGGTTCCCCTTTTAGATGTCTGGCAGTGAAAAGCAGGTGTGGGGGGAAATATAAGACAACAAACAGTTCACACCCTTTGCCTTGAAATTGCATGTGACTGTCACAGTTCTTTCCTTATTCAAGGCTTTATTGAAAGAACAACAGACGGTGAATAGATACATCATACAATCGTAGGCAAGAGAAGATGACCAATACAAATCCACTTTACATTGCAAATAGGAATGTATAAACATGAGATTTTGCAAATAGGACTCCTAAAATAGTATGACATCTAAGCAGAGAAGTAGTAAATTGGTATAAAACTTTCTCAACTTTATAGGAAATAATCTAGAATCAACAGTAGAAGAATACTAAAAACAATGTTGTCATCCTACGCATCCAACAAAAAGAAGGGATCGGGCACCTATTAATGTTTAAAAGCGATACTAGATAGGGAAAGAGAGGAGCTGTCAGTTGCAAACAAAGTATCCGAGAGAGGAGATAGGTAGGAGGAAAGTGTTTCCCTTTGGGTATTAAGTATATGTGACGTATTCGGATGAGTTTGTAAAAGCAATCTAAGGCATCCAAGTTCTGATATATCTATCTGTCATGTGACTAGAGTCTAGCCTTAATTCTTCCATATGCTGAAGGAAGAAAATCTGCTTAAACCAGTCTGACAAGGAGGGAGAGGAAGAAGATCTCCAAAGTCAGGGGATCAATACCCTAGCCGCAATCAACATGAAAACAACTAAACTCCCCTGGAGGGCAGACATGGGAATAGGGATCATTGAAAACAGGAGAACTGCAGGGTCATTTTGCAAATGAATGCCCATAACTAGCTTAATGACTTCTATCACTTTACCCTAGTAGGCAAAGATGGAGGAGCATTGCCACCAAATATGCGTCATAGTCCCGTCTGCCTGACCACATCTCCAACAACAAGGAGAAACAGAGTGCAGCAGGGTGAGCACTCTATACCACTGGGAAATAATCTTAAAGTTTAACTCCTGGAGCCGACAGGAGACTAAAGATTTATGTGATAAGATATAAGATTTCGTCCAGTCTTCCTCAGGGATTGGGCGCAGGATGTCACGCTCCACCAGTGGGCCCAGAAACAGCTCAACTGATGGGCCCCTAGAATCAGCTCCATCTGTCGGCTCTAGGCACCCCAGTCTGACACGGATTAGCACCTTGGGGTTTAAAGGCTGGAATTGGAGCTAGCTCTGATTCCAGTAGCTGCTGCAGGAGATCACCACCCAATAGGTATGCCACAGCTTAAATGGGTTGTCTCACTACAAGGATTGCTTTTTATGTTAAAGATCTTGCAAAAACAAGTCACTTTGCAAGATGTGTCAATTAACAGTGCCCTACCTATTCCTATCCCCTCTTGTATGGCTGCATTAGGTCCTCAGGTCACTATAGCTACAGACCTATTCGCTCTTTCTTGATAGGCTGTCAGCGCTAGTCGCTATAGTTACAGTCTGGTGTTTCCAGCAGCTCGTCACTGCAGCCAGTAAATGCCGAATTCAGAAATGAAACTGAGAAAACAGGACTGAGGTAAGATGAATCGATGTGGTAAGACAACCCCTTAAGCCCGCTTAATTCTTTCAGTGCACTAGATGAAATGTAAGGGGAACTCTGATTGTTTGCTATAGGCAACAAAGAAAGTCTTAGATCAAGACAGTTTTCATACATGTGGCCCTATGTGTTACTGTCCCTTTTTATGTTGCTAGTGGTGTGGTGCTTCTGCACTACTGCTGGGACAAACAGCCAGCCTTGTTTATATGACACACAATTTGAGGCATATGCGGCTTTTACTCATTTTTATTCCATTTTTTTCTAGGGGGCGGAAGGAGAAAGAAACTGCAAAGCTGGGCTGTCTTTTTTTTTTCTTTCCTTAGAAACAACATGTTATTTTGTTAGTTTGAACTCTTGTATTCGTTTGTACACAGTGATGCCAATTATGTTAATGTTTTATTTTAAATTTTTCATATGATAAACGGGAAAAGGGTTTATTTTTTATATTCTTAAAACTATTTTTATTTTTTTTTTGTACTGTACTTTTTAGTCCTCCTAGTACTTGTAGTATACATTTATTTCATTGATAAGACTACACACAAACGCCAATGCGGCGTACACCAGCTTCCAATCCAGGCGGAGGGGGGAGACCAGTCATAAAAATTTATAAATTCAAAAAACTTTATTTCCAAAAAATCTTTAAAACATCCAGATTATTCTCAACATGAGGTATAAGATTACGGGGGTATTCCGTTAAGATATAATCATACCAACGCCGACGCGTTTCGATAGGTAACTCTCTTACTCATGGCTGCTCAGGTAATGAACTGTGCGGTCATGAAGGCTCTATTTAAGTCTCGTGAGGCAATCAGTAACACCTGACTTGCTACATTACTATGACTCGCAACAAAGCTGCCGTAATACAAACACACGAACATTGTAAAAACAATCAATATACAATGTTGCAAGGAATACATGCTGTTATAATCATATCCCGCAATGCTCAAATAAATAGGACTATTAAGTGCTGCACTATATAAATAACTATAGCATAGAATAGACAGTATAAATAATGTAAACAATATAAACAAATATATCACTAAGTAGAAATCGAAGACAACACTAGTGGCCAGGGATTACAACATATTAATACTGGTATGTGATATCCTGCTTGGAAGCTTGGAAGATCCACCTAGCTTCTCTGGCAAACAGTTTCTTATGTATGTCACCACCTCTTATTGATCGCTTTACCTTCTCTATGCCAATAACAGTGAAGCCTGATAGATCCCCCCTGTGAACTTCAAAGAAGTCTCTCGATACAGCTGATGCTTTAAATGAGCATGGTTTCAAACTGTCAGAAAGATGTCTACGAATTCGAATTTTAAGGGGACCCGATGTGCAACCCACGTATTGTACTTTCCATAATTTACAGCTAATCAAGTACACGACAAATTTGCTGTTACAATTAATATGGGTGGAAATAGAAAACACCATTTTATTGCTGAAGGAGAAAAATTGCTCTGTTTTTTCTACATAACGTACATACGGAATGACCACATTTGAAAAAAACCTTAACTGCTAGCCAGGGGTTATTTTCTTTCCTCTTTGGAACAAGTAAACTAGGAGATAACAGGGAACTTAAGTTAGGTGCTCGTCTTGATACGAACCTAACATTATGGGTTAAAGTTTCCTTGATCTCTGGATTGATGAAGAGTAATGGTAAGTGTCTCTTGACTATTTTAACTATTTCTGTGAACTGCCTGCTATACCTGGTACTAAATGTAATGTTTCTGGAATCCAACTGTTTACTCCTTATTCTGGAACTGATGTCTAAAAGTGCCTTCCTATCCATTCTATCAGTTTTCTTGCTTGTTTATAACCTCGCTGTTTCAAATTGATACACAATTATCTGCAGTGGTTTTTGAACTGCCCATTGTTGCTGCTATTCCTTTTTAAACGGTACATTTCTCCAACTGGTAAATTACGCGATACATGCCTGGGATGGCATGAAGACGCAGCCAAAATAGAATTTTTGGCTGTAGGTTTTTTGAATGGATTCACTAATATAGGTTCACCTGCAGTTGTAGATGTTAATGTCACATCTAAAAAATCAATAGATGTGTTATGTTGCTGACTGGTGAATCTGAGATTCCTAGAGTTGTTATTTAAAAATTGGACAAAATGGCTGGCCCCATCCAGATGAACAACATGTCATCTATGTACCAACAGTACCAAAAGAAGTGGTCAGCAAAAACATTGTCCTCACCAAACAAATAGATCTCTTCAAAGGCACACATATAGATCCAGGCTAGTGACGGGGAGAACCTGGCCCCCATCGATGCTCCATGTTTCTGCAAAAACAATTTGCCATCAAACAAAAAAATTGTGAGTCAACAGGTAATCGACCGCTATGACAATGAATTCCTGTTTATGAAAGGAAAAAGAAGTGTATTTCAACAAAAACTGACATAAAACAATCAACGCCTGATTGTGTGGGATCGAGGGGTACAGGCTCTCCACGTCACATGTGACCCACATCCCATTTATGGGCCACTGAATTTGCTCCATAACTGCAACTAGTTGTTTTGTATCTCTGAGATATCCTGGGATATTAACAACATAAGGCTGTAATTGCGTGTCGACCCATCGTCCCAGTTGCTCATTCAATGAGCCAATACCTGAGACGATGGGTCGAAAAGGAGGATTTTCGGTAATGCGCGATATATGGGGATAACCGGGTTGTATGGTATCATTTTATCAGCCAATTTTTGTGACAGAACCCCCTGATGTACTCCTATTTTCAAAATTTCCTTTAAAGTGTAACTAAATTTAGAGGTTGTGTCATTGGCTAAAGGAATACAGGTGTTATGATCTCCTAACATCCATTAATACTATGGCCCCTCCTTTGTCTGCGCTGCGCACTATCAGATCTGAATTAGCTTGTAACTCTTGTAGCGCTAGCTGTTCTTTCCTAGATATATTCTTGTGTTTAGCAGACTGAGTTTGAGCACACTGCTCCTTTAATTTAACCAAATCCTCCTCGACACGTTCTTGAAATATATCAAGTGTTGGAGGTCTTGAATTCACTGGGTAAAAATCCACATTTTTAATATGAAAAGATGATGCAGGAGGAGTAGAAACATCGAGTCCTACTGTGTTGTCAGTCTCACTTTGTAATTCACGTAGAATAGAAACACTTTTATGTTCTTGAAAAATAGGAATAAGAGTCTCTTTAGATGTGATATTGACCGATGAAACAGCTTCCGATGTTGGTTCTGTTGTTATTTGAGAAAAATGATTTAACAAAGTTATATTTCATTGATCTCCTGTTACACACTGCCTATCACCAATTGCAGGTTATAATAGAAGTACAATCATGGCAGCTATGAGGGCCTTCATTAGGTCTCCAGTTGTCATGAAACCCTATTTGCACAGTTAATTCCAATTCCAGCAACGATTTGCAGGTGCTGTTTAACAGGCGACACCTGTTGCATATGTAGAGGGCTCAGTAAATGAACAGATCTCATAGTTCTATCACATAATTACATTGCACTATTTTTTCTGAAATTTCTGATTGAATCTGTCATGAAGGTGCCAAACGGAATCTCTAAAGCAGATGTAAGCCTAGCCTAATGTGTCTGATACACAAGTGTCCAAAGAGTCCTTCCACAGACCCCTCCACTTAAAATTCTACTGATGCATTAATTTGTATCACTATTCCTGTGTGAAGCGACACCCTGAGCCACATCCACACCCCTTTATTTGCTTGTATTGACCTGTCCGGTATTTTTAGATGGAGAAGGTGGCAACCCTAAACAGGATTGGTGAATTTATTGGGATGTTGGGTATTGGTAGTGAAACTATATTAATTGTCATCAATTGCAATTCCAAATACTGTAAAACAAACTGTTTTAAGTGGCTGGACAACCCTTTAAGGACCTTTAATTCTGAGAATGATCCTTTATTTTTAACCATAATGATGTTGTCGGCCACATCTCCTTGTCAGAAGATTAAGGGCCACATGTATGAAAACTGTCTAAAATTCACTTTGTTGTTCATAACAACCAATTAAGGAGCCCCTTTCATTTTTCCAGAGCACTATATGAAATTAAAGGGGTGATCTGATTGGTTAAAATGGACAACAAAGTGAATTTTAGACCTAGACAGTTTTTATACATGTGGCCCTAAGACTCTGTCCTCATGACAAATATTTCTAATTGGATTCCTTGAGGATTCCATCTAAAAATCCATTTTGAAAGCTGAAAGAAAACTAGCCCCATTGACCTCAATAGAAAAGATGTGTTATAGTTCATAGGAGGCATATTTTTGCATGTGGTTTTCTAAACGGTCAAAAGACTTTGAACATGCTCATTCTTTGGTCGTTTTCAGACTCGGACTGGCCCACAAGTGGACAAGGGAAACCCCTGGTGGGGCCCCTGAGCATCACAGACCTGGAGTTGCTTTTAAACTACATATGCATCCCTCAGAAAGGCAAAAAGGTAGAGAAAAAGGGGCAAAAGGCAAGAGGCAGAGTATAAGTAGCTGTAGCATGGGCCCATAGTACTTATTAGAATTAAAGGGCTTTTCTCATCACTGGCTTTCACAGACTTGAGCTGTTTCTCTGTCTTAAAGATGTTCAAAATCAGAGGCGAGTCTCTCCTCTCAGTAGGCCAGTCTTCCCTCACTGAAGACTGGTGTGAGTAGTGGAAGGGAGAGGATGTCAAGGCTCTGTAGACCTCCTGAAATGGTTCTCATGCCTGCAGAGCTGTCTGCTCGCTCCCAGGTTGCACAAGCTCCTTGTAAGCAGAACACCTGCATTGGTGTAAGCAGAACACCTGCATTGCTGTAAACAGTTATAAATACAGCCTGAACTGATGAAAAAAATTTGATAAATTCACTCTCTTTCCCCCTCTGTCATCAAGCAGGAGGTAGAGGGATGTATAAAGCTGTGTTATATGGCTGGGAGAGTGAATCTAGCAGCTAGAGACTCAGTGATTGCCCAGATCCTTCACATAGGGTTAGCACTGGGAGAAGGGGCATAGAGGAGCTCAGAGAGCCTTTATGATACAGTCACAACCATCACATCAATCTGAAGCACATTGTTTCACTTTCCACAGCTCAGAGGGGAATAAGCACAGAGGGGCAGGGATCCAATTACAGCACGGGTGGTGCCCCATTGGGGGGCAATGTCCCCAAAAACCCGAATAAAATTTTCAGTCCCGCCAATCACAGAAAAGGGGGGTGTGGCCGACCCTAGGCGGGAGTTTTAGGTGAGAAACAACCCGATTAAAATTTTATATTAACTTATTTGCTATACCAAATGATTTAGGTAATTTAAAAACCCAAATTTAAAAAGTGCTTATTTTTACTGTCCCATCATTAAAGTTTTGATCCCTTTTTAGCGAGAAAAATCCTTTTTTTAAATCCCTCCAATGGGCCCCCAAACAACTTTAAATTGGTTTTGGGTTTCAAAGGGATCCCCGGGGTTTACACCGCTCAAAAATTTTACACAGAAAAAACGTGGAAAACCCTTTTTTTTTGGGTTTTCAATGGGGGGTTTGGGTAAAATCCCCATGCAAAAAAAATTTTAAATGAAAAAACCCTAATCAAATCCAAATTTTTAAAGCTTCTAAATTTCCCCAAAGCAATAAGCCCTGTACGTAAAAAAAAAGTACTTTATTATATGTACTTTATTCAGTATAAAAAAAAAAAATTTTAAATTTGGGAAAATTTACATGGAAAATTTTGGGAAACTTTTCTATTGATGGTTTAAAGGGGGGCTAAAAAGCTCTTGCATTTAAACCCCTTTTCCAACCCTTTGGTCTTCTTTATTCGGCAAAAGTCGGGTTAAAGGGGTTTTCCCCCAAATTTCCGTTTGAGTACGTCAAGGCGAACTTTGCCGCCCCGGCGGAGGGGCCCCAAAGGGTCGCCCCCATGGAACCAGCGGGGTAAATTTCCGCGGCAAACGTCCCCCCTTTCCCCCCCGGCCGGGGGTGAGCTCCGGCCCCCGGGGGATTATCCCCCCCACTTTCGCGGACATCGTGGTCGCGACATCGCAGCTGCTGGCGGGGAGGAAGGGGCTCCTGCTGCCCGTGGTCATTGGGCGGGGGGTAGTAACGGCGCTGAGCGCCGGGGAATTGGTTCGGTCCCCCTACTCCAGACAAAGGCCGGATGCTGAATACAGCCAAAGGGGTTTTCTGGTGTCGTCACGAATGCCCCCAATGCGGCAAGGGGACCAAATTACGATTTGTTTTATGCAAAATTTCCCCCTTGGGGGAAAGGTTTTAAAAAATGTGAAGAAGTAAAAAAAAAGTTTTAAAAAAGTTTAAACACAAAAAAAAAAAAATTTAAAACACGTACATCGCCCCCCCTTCCCCTTTCAAACGCCAAAACGCCCAAAAAAGATCAAAAATTTTTAAAGTACCCCTATTTGGATTTGCCGCGTGCATAACGAACCCCCCTAAAAAAAACTGTCATTTTAATTTAAAAAAGTACGGTAACCGGGGGAAAAACTCCCCCCCCAAAAAAAAAAGGGCGCAAAATTGTGATTTTTGTTCATCCCCGCAGGGAACCCTAAAATGGAGGGAAAAAAAGTCATCAAAAAAAATCATATCAACATCAAAGTTTTAATTTCCCAAATTAAAAACGTCAGTTCATTTCCCCAAAAAAAAAAAATCCCTTCCCCGCTCGATACGGGAAAAAAATTTAAAAAAGTTCTGGGGGTTAAATTTGAAAAAGCGAGCAAAAAATTGTTTTACACAAAAAAAACACCTTTTTTTTTAAGAAAAATTGTGCTTTCAAATAAAAAAAACTACAAAAAATTTGGGGTATCAAACCCTAATTCCCTATCAACCCACAGAGTAAAACTAACTTGTCCCCGGATACTGCACGGGGGAACGCTAAATTTAAAAAAAAAATAAAAAACCATGTAGGAAATTTCCAGTATTTTTTCACCCCCCTTCCTTTTCCCAAAAAACGGTTTAAAAGCGATCATAAAAGTCTTTGGGCCCCCCCAAAAAGGGTTTCCAATAAAAACGTCACTATCCCGCATAAGAACAAGTCTGTTATACAGCTGGATACACCAGGAAAGAAAAATAAAAAAAGTTATGGGCTCTCAGGACCGCGATGATGCAAATAAAAAAAGTGTTTTCCTTTTCAAATACAAAGTGTTTTTATTGTGTAAAAGCAGTAAAACAATTGTAAAAAAAATACAAATGTGGTATCAGCTGTAATCGTATCAACCTGCTGAAGGTAAAAACTAGCATTATACAATTTATACCGCCACGTGGTCGCTGTAAAAAGAAATAAAAAATTAAAAAAACACTACCAGCGACGTGCTGTAATTGTACATAATGGGACTCACAAAAAACCTAATAAACACAGGCGATCAATAGTAAGCATCACATGCCCCCCGTCAATAGTACCAATAAACAAAATCAATCATCTCATAAAAAAAAGCCGCTTATCAAGCAGCTGCACATGAACAAAACATTAAAAACTGCTATGGCTGTCAGAATTCGGACAACTGCAAATGACCGCACAACTTTCTTAGATAAATCAGCTTTCTAATGTGTAAAAGTAATACAAACATAAAAAAAACTATATAAAATTTACTATCAATTGTAATTTTAACCGCAGACAGCATTAGTAAGTTTTATCCTGTCAATTCTATCCCGATGTTTATGGCGATATACCTGTGCAGAAAGATTGAAGCCAAAAAACAATGGGAACTGCGTTTCCCCCTCCATTTCCATGGCCCAATGCTAAAAAAACTTCGGAACACACTGTGCACCCAAAAATGCAAAATACACCTTAGATGAGATCCCTGAGGCGGCCTGTTTGAATCTCAAATGGGAAACTTTGGTAGTTTCACACTGTTCATAGTACTTTGGGGGCTTTGAGCTGCATGGCGACATGGCCTCCACCAATATCTGTGCGCCAAAGCTCAAATAGCGCTCCCTCCCTTGTACCCCCTGCCATGCGCCCATAAAACAGCAGTTTAGACCACATGTAGGGTATTGCACGAACTTGGAGATCCGAAAATTGTTGTAAGACCACAATTTTGGGGCTTTTTTTCCAATGATTCCTTGTATAAATTAAACATTTTCAGCTAAAATTGGCTGATTATTGTATAAATCTGATATATATTTTTATTTTTCAGAGCCCTGAACGCTAAAACTCAAATTTGTGAACGCCTTGGGGCGGAGTCGATACTACTCCACTGACCCCTGGATATATTCTCCTTAAGGATGTCTGTGTTGTAGTTTCCTATATTGGCGGTCTTCTTAGGGGTTCGTGTAATTTGAAGTTTTGGAACCTTAGGGTGGTCTTCAAACTTGAAATGCCATCTAATAAAATTGTGTCATGAAAAAGTGACACAACCCTCGTAGTCCGGTAGGGTGATCTCACCTCCTATTCTGGGGCTTGTGGTTGAGCCAAATAATTGCACTAGGGCCACTTATGGGATTTATTTTCTTCAGAAAACAGCAGAAATCTGGGGAATCAATCTATGAAGTTGCATTTACCTGATCGCATTTACCGCGCTATTCTTGTCAAGTAATGTATAAATTGAATAATCTGCAAAAAGGGAAATTTTGAAAAGTTTCACTTCCACTGTTCGCTTTAATTCCTTCCGTGTAACACCTAAGGGTTAATAATCTAAAATTTCCTAAATGCTCGGTTTGAATACTTTAGATTGCTTGTGTAGTTTCATTTAGATGAGGTTATTTAATGGGGGGTATCTAGTATACCAGGTCAATGAAAGGTCAACGTTAGAACATGGAGCTGGTCTCTAAAAATTCCGTTATATTGCTACTTTTCTTGAAAAACTTTGAAAATTTACTTATCTGAATTTAAGTAAAGCCCCCTTAACTGTCGCTCTATAAAAAAAATAAGAAAAGACATTTTAAAATAAAATGTATGCCAAATTACAGAGCAGACATGCTATGGTAGTTGCTAGTTATAAGTATTTGACGGGGCTTAAGTATAACCTTCTACCTTACATGCACCAAATTTTTGAAGTTGATTATTGGTAATTTTTCAAATTTTTCACGATAATTTGATATTTTTCAACAATTAAAGACAAGATTCATTTTTTTTAGGAACCTAAATTTCTTACTATCGTAAAGCGACAATGTGTCACGAGAAACAATCTCTGAATCCAACATGGATAGGTTAAGTGTCAAAAAAGTTATTCTCACATAAAGTGACAGGTCATGACGATTTAAAAAGATGGGGCTTCTGTTCAGGAGAGGCACTAAACTGGCTCGGTGGTTAAGGGTTAATGGCGACATGTGTGATCAGAGTTGCGCCTGTTGTTCTGGAGAAACTGCGCCTCACCAACCGAACTCCCCTGTCAGACACATGGGCATGCGACTTGTTCGGCGCAACCTTCGCCACTTTACCGGCTGCGCCTCAAACATGAAGGGGCGTCTGAAATGGGCTCTGCGGTGTGGGCGTTGTGGAGGTGGGACGCCCAAATTCGAATACTCCGAGGCATGCGGTCGCAAAGTGTGAGTCGCATCACCAGCTTTCCGACTAGGCAGCTCCTCGTTGAATGTTGTCTACCTGAGACGGAGGAGGTGAGTGAAGCCGAGAATGTAATGGAATTGGGGCAAAAATGTGCTCTAGGTCACATGTTAAAACAGTACAATAATAAAAAGAATGTCTGATAAGAGTATTTATGTTGCATTAAGATCACAACGTAGAGAAATTATGTCAAGAAAGTTGGTCTAAAAGCGCGTGATTAAATGTATTGAGAATGTGATCATGTTTAAAAGTTAGAGGCAGAAATATTCTAGTGAGTCGCAATAGTATATTAAATCTGCGCTTTGTTAGCGCTCCGGTGTAATCATGGATGTATGATTCGCCAAGTTAACATCGTTTTTTATTTTCGGTGTAATACATTAGATCGCTGAGAAGAAATGAGCTAAAAAGCTTCTGTAGAAGACTAACATGACCTTTCAATCCAAATCACTAACTATAGGTGTCGTTGTGTGTCGTGCTTTTGTGGTACCGGCTTCTACATCTGGAAGATCGTGCGATTATAGTAGAAGAAAGATTGCCAGGCGGAATACAGTAATTCAAAATTCGAGCTGTACGGTCTTTTCCAGATTGGTCGGCAGAAACCAGCCAATCAGAAATGAGCGACTAGCTGAACATTATAAGCTATGGTGTAGTTCTCTAATACAAATGAAAAGGCAGTGGACAGTTCTCAATAAATACAGTAAAAAAGCAGAGAAAAGAGCTGCATTGGTTGAAAACTAGCGGGGGCTTGGCTAAGCAACGTGCCAATCTCAGAGCGCAAAGCTACTCTATCCCACTCATGTAGTCTATGGACACGATCGGGGCATAATGTAAAGTATATGCTATAATTATTTCTCATAGAAGGGATTATGGATGAATGATTGGTTGAGCACAAGGCGCAGATAATAGTATGAACCACCAAATCATATAGTAGTGCGCTCCGATGTTGAGTGTGAGCAAAGGAAGGGCGCCTAACGTTATTATGTCTATGGGAAATATTCTTGAAGTACTGTGATTGGTCGGGGGGTTGTAATAAAGGGCTCGTCCTCCGCTTTAGCCATTCAGCCGGCCCTCTGACGCCTTACTTATCTCCGCGAAGTCTATGGGGAAAAGAAATGCAGAGCGAGCACTGTTGTAATTGGCGTAAGTTACATAAGCAGCGCGTTATTTGGGTCCAATGGGAGAGGCGAGCGACGCTCTTTTGGGTTTCTTAATGCAAATCTATAAATAAAACTGTAATGGCAGACATCGTCAAAATGATTAGCACTCCACGCAACTTGTACGATCTGTATGTAAATGAACATAATATGGGTGGTAACGAAAATAAACATATAAAATGAATTCATATGGAATTAATTTTTATTTCTTTTGTTAGACGTTTAAGCCACATGATCAATTACTATGGATATAACGATATAAAGAAATAGAAATGAATTCATTGAATTCGTTACAACCCCATATTATTTTCTTTTTATATATGTAACATCGGTACAATTCGTGAGTCAAATATTTTATTTAGGGCATGTACGTTTGATTTTTAATTGCTTAGAAAACCCATAAGAGTCCCCCCGTCCCCCTTTGGGCCCCAAATAATCGCGCCTCTTTTAACTACCCAATCCAAACAGAGCCGCTCTGCATTTCTTTTCCCCATAGAACTCTAGAGATAAGTAGCTCCCCCGATTGGCTAAGCAAACGAGCCCCCCTCTTCCTAAAAAATGAAAAATTTTTTATACATTGTTTACATTGCCCCGATCTGCCCAAGGACTACAAGGGGACAAAGTACTCGTGCTCTGTTTGGCCGGATACCAACCCCCCCCCTACTTCAACCAATCAGCTTTTTTTTTGCTTTTTTTAGTTTTTTGAACGTCCGCCTTTTCATTTGATTGGTCAATACACCCAGGTTTATAATGGTTCACTGCGTTCTTTCTGTTTGGGTTGGGTTTTTTGCCGACCAATGAAAAGCGCTTACGGGAATTTTAATACGTTTTTCCCGGGGCAATTTTCTATATCGAAATTTCCCTATGTAGGGCGGGGGGACGGGACAAACGCGTTTTTAGTCTTTTTTGATGTATGTTTTTAAAAGTTTTAGTCTTTTAAAAGAAATGTTTTATATTTTAAAAAAAACGTTTTTTTTTAATCTACCCCCATGCCTCATGGAGCTGAATTGATTTCTTTTGCGTTTATATATTTTTCCTTTAATTTAAATGATCACTTTTTCAAGACTTTAATCGTTTTAGAAATTTTGTTTTTTTTATTTTATTCATTTATTCATTTGAAAGACAATACTTTTCCTTTTTCACTAAAAAGTTTAATGATTTTTCGCTGTTTTCCAGCCTGTCCGAATCGTAATACATGTTTGGGGTCCTTTTCTGCGCCTAAGTCCCGCACGGGCCCACACACTGACGAGGTGCAGGGGAAATTTTCACCGATTATGAGCGCACTTCCTAGGCGGGAATCTTACGACCCTTTTGATCCGGGGTGGCGCGTCCTTTGCGCATAATTACGCATGGCCTCACCCCAAAAGGCGGGCGCAGGGACTTACACCGCTGTATGGCGCCCTCGGGCCCCAACAAAATGAGGGGGCGCTTTCACTTTGATCGGGTGAAAACGGGGTTTTTCGTGGCGCCCCGATTTCAACATGTCGCCCTAAGAATTAAAAATTTGGAGGGTTTTTGTAATGCTTTGTAACGTGAAATTGGACTCTTCTTAACTAAAAACCGTAAAAAATACTTGTTAAAGTTTTCAACCGCAGAATCCTCTTGGATTCCAAGCTTGAATTTACTATCAGATAGAATGTTTAATGGTGATTTTTCAGGATTTGTTTCAAATCGACTGCAATCTTTTCCCCAAAGTTGTTTCTAATGAAAAATCGGTGTCACTGTCCACACAACACTGATTTTCTACGCTGAAAAAACCTTGCATGACAATTGTCAGAAATAGCAAATCTGCGACAAAATACACGCTTACTTGGTCAGATTTTAGCCCTTGGATACCATGCTGATTTAGTGTGAACACACCATAAAAGTAATTACAGGAAAGTCTCCAAATGTCAATATCACTGCTCTCTACTATACATTAACATTGACTGAAACTACACAAAGCACTTTAGGACGATTTTTCTAAAACTTTTACAGATTAAATGCACCAGATTTATTTTAGTACTGTATGATAAATATGGCTCATCTTTAGTTGATTTACTTTACTTCAATATTTAGGGTGACATGATGAAAAATAATTCTGAAAAAAAATAGGGGGTTTTTTTTGATCCAGGATTATTCCGATTACAGATTGTAGTCGGGAAGGAATTTTTTTTAAAATGAGGGCAACGGCTTCTACCTCTGGGTTTTTTTTTTTCCTTCCTCTAGACAGGGGGGCCCCAACCCCCGGTCCCCCGGACCGGCACCGGGGGGCCTTTGCTTATCCCCGCCGGTCCGCGGCCCCGGGTTCCCTGATGCAGGGCCCCTCGGGGACTTTCCGGGGGTCGGCATCTGGGCTGGCCCCG
>JAODAL010043873.1:0-33434 GCA_025379985.1 Phyllomedusa bahiana
ATCTTTTTGTGAAATTTCTGAACAGCTTGTAAAACCCGCTCCCTTTCCCTTTTTTTAAAAAAAAAGTTAATCAAGATTGTACATTTAGGTGGCTACCACACTGGTGACACAACCTAAAAGGCCGCTTTTACCACGTCCTGTGAATAAAATTGGATCACTATCTGGCAAACTGCTGCCATGCAGCAAGACAGCAATTGAGGCTGAAATGGAGGTCTATCCTCCTCAGTGATAAATCCCCCTTTTGTCTCATCACGATAATAATAAGCGATTGGTCTGGAGAACCTATGGGCCATGCCATAAAGAGGCCTTCACAAGAGAACGAGACTCCATTCCTACTCCTGGGATTAAGCTGTGGGGATGCATAATGTACAGTAGCTGCACCTTGGAAGTCTTTGTTTCAGATACACTTACAACTTAGTACTACATTAATATGGTCATTGCTATGGTCATTTTTCCAAGTCTACTAGAAGCTGTTTTTGAACAGGACAATGCCAGGTCACATGTTGCTCATGTTACTGTGAACAGCCTGCATAGCTTAAACCACTACCATGGTCATATCCATTAAGAAGCTCGCTGATAACATGCCAAGGGATAGAAGTGCATGTATATCTGCATGAGGTGCTCATGCGCAATACTGAATAAATCAATGTTTTTAATATTTAGGTTTCCATTTCCAGATCATTTGTATATCATTAACATGTCTATTGATCCTGTGATTTCTAAAATTCCAAGATTTTTCCCTCTTAGGGAGACATGTATGATGAGGTCTTTCACCCTTTTCTGGCGTAAAATGCGCCTAAGTGAGCAGTCTACGATGTCTAATGCGCCTAATGAATGTGTTAGGTGCATTTTTCGTAAGACTCAACACTTTTCTAATGTGCCTAACATGAGGGGGCGTTCTGGGGGTGTTGCACCACACTTGTAATATAAGACACATATATGAATGTGGTTTGGCAAAACTAGGTGCATTACTGCTTGAACAGGCAGACCTATTTCATTCTGGTCTGTCTGAGTCTGGAGCTAGATTTGAAGTTGGGGTAAAAAATGTCCCTTATTTTTCAAATTACACCAGTACAATACTAAAAAAATTTTTGGGGATAATTATCAAACTATATAAACTGTAATTATTTTAAATTTTATATAAAAATTACCATATAAAATTAATATAAAATATATAATATCCCACAAATCTAAAAAAAATCTCCTATACTAGTTTTATATTAAATAATCCCCTGATGTTGTTGTTCAGATTTTATAATTTTTATTTTTTACTACATTAAATTTGAAATGTATTTTTGCTGCTCTCCCCCCTTATTCTACATAGAGCAAGAGCCAGCACACCACAGGTCTTGCTGGGACCTGTGGTTCACAATAGAGATGGGCGAATTGATTCTAACGAAGTGGAATTCGTTTAGAATTTCAGGAAAACTTCGGTTCGGAACGAAGTCGAACTTTGGGGTACTTGGGGTGAACGAAGTGTGCTTTTGATTGATAAAATGGCTGCGAGCACATGGCGCTACATGGGGCAAAGCACTCTGGGAGGAAGAAGGGCATAGCCTGCATGACATGTGCAGAGATGAAGCCAATCAGAGACCGGCGGGATTCTGTGACGTCACTGCACTATATAAGTCCGGGCGCGACGCTGGGAGCTCACACTCCTCTCACTGTGCTCATCAGGGAAGGTGCTGCCGCGGCTGATAGCTCTTACTGAAGAATTGATTTTTATATAGCGATTTTCTGTGGGGTGTTCTCAGCTTGTCTCAGAGATGTTCTCTTAATGTTCTATTTCTAATTTTTAGGGGTTTTGGATCTGAAATCCAGTGTGCGCCCAAACTGCAGCTGCATATACATTCAATATCCAAGTGGGATCTAAGCCAGTTCCTGTTGTATTCATTTAAAGAAACAGCGTTTTTACAAAACAAATACCACTTCATTTTTGGCTACTCAATTCTATTGTGCAATTTACATCCAGGGGTTAATTAAGCGTTGTTTTGCTGGTGTGCTGACCCCAAAAAATGTCTTTTTCAACGCCAAAATTATATAAATTTTTCCTGTAGCCTAATTCACAAAGCAAAGGTTAATTACAACTGTATCTCTTGTTGTGTGGCGTTAGAAAACACGCAATTGTAAAACGCTACAAAGCTACTAGTTTGTGCGGCTCAATTCTTTGCCGCAATTTACATCCAGGGGTTAATTAAGCGTTGTTTTGCTGGTGTGCTGACCCCAAGAAACCGTCTTTTTCAACGCCAAAATATATAAATTTTTTACTGTAGCCTAATTCACAAGCAAAGGTTAAGTACAAGTGTATCTCTTGCTGTGTGGCGTAGAAAACACGCAATTGTAAACAGCTACAAAGCTACTAGTTTGTGCGGCTCAATTCTTTGCCGCAATTTACATCCAGGGGTTAATTAAGAGTTGTTTTTGGTGTGCTGACAACAATAACCGTTTTTCAACGCCAAATATATAAATTTTTTGTGCCTAATCCCCAAAAAGGCTAATTACAACTGTATCTTTTTGTTGCGTAGAAAAAAGATTGTAACCGCTACAAAGCTACTATTTGTGCGCTCAATTCTTTGGGCAATTTACATCAGGGTTATTAAGCGTTGTTTACTGGTGTGCTGACCCCAAGAAACGTCTTTTTCAATGCCAAATATATAAATTTTTCCGTAGCTAATTCAAGCAAGGTTAATTAACTGTTCTCTTGTTGTGTGGCGTAAAAAAACACGCATTTTTAACACGTTACAAAGCTACTAGTTTGTGCGGCTCAATTCTTTGGCGCAATTTACACCCAGGGGTTAATTAAGCGTTGTTTTGCTGGTGTGCTGACAAAAATAAACCGTCTTTTTCAACGGTTATACATTTTTCCTGTAGCCTAATTCATGTCCGAAGGTTAATTAAGCCTGTTTGTGCTTTTACATTTAGTAAAACACACAGTGTTTTTAAACAACACATACAAGTAAATTTTTTCCTGCCCATTTGTGGAGCGCAATTTATATCCAAGGGTTACCCAAGCTTGTTACTGGGTTCATTTGGAGTCAAAAACAGGGTGTATATTTATCATATACAGATATCATCATCAAACAGTGTGTCTGTACATTTTAGAACAAACAGTATGTCAGACAGAGAGGTGGCATGCTCTGCACCTGCGAGTGGCAGTGGCACAAACATTCCTGGAACAGGCCCAGGTCGCAGCACAGCAAGGGGACGTCGCAGCAGGGGTCACTCGGTGAGGCCACAACTGCCGCTGTCATCTATCGGCCGTGTGTTGTTCAGCAACCCAAGGGTTCTTGATTGGTTGACTAGGTCATCCTCTTCCTCCCAGATGACATCTGACAACCCCAGCCAAGAGTCGGTGGGAACCTCAGACACAACCATTAGTTGGCATGGCCCGGGAGCGGGTCAGCGGCCCTCACCTGTCCTCAGCCCGCCTCTGTCCCATCCGGTTCCCTCAGCCAGAGATCTACTATGTGGTCTGGGCTCAGCGCCACTATATAGCGAGGATGAACAATTTGAGGAGGGCAGTCAGCAGCTACTTGGCAGCGAAGAAATGGGGCAAATATCCCCTGCTTCTTGCAGTAGGTGGCAAAGTATTGATGTGGAGAGTGGCATGGGAGGTCATGTTGTGAGAGGTCAGCCTCGGCATACCAAGACCGGTGATGAGGACAGCAGTGACGATGAAACACAAATAGATGATGATGTAGCCGACCGCACTTGGGAGCCGGGTGAGGCAAGGGCTTCATCATCGTCAGGAGAAGAGGGCGTCAGCTTGCGTGTCAGGCAGCAGCGCAGCCAGCAAGTGGGTCGTGTGGCCGTGAGTCAGCAGGATAGCAGCAGTGTGAGGTTGGGAGCCAAGCGGCCACGGGGTAAAAAACCCGCTTCGCAGGTCCAAGAAAGTAGCGGCACAGGGGCTCAGCGAGGCAGCGGCGGCAGTAGTCACTCAGTGCGGAGCGTTGGCGGTAAAATCCGATACTCGGCAGTGTGGCAGTTCTTTGCTAAGACACCGGAGGAGCCGAATATGGGTATATGTAGAATCTGTGGGCAGAAAGTGAAGCGTGGCCAGGGAGCTAACGTTGGCACCACGGCCCTGCGTCAACACATGCAGCGTCACCATCCGGTGGCCTGGGAGAAACGTGGCTCAGATGTGGTGGTCCATCCTGCCGCCGCAGCAACAGCAGCAGCAGCAGCGCCCAGTGGCACGCATGCCATTGCAGCCAGTCAAGGCTCCACCACCTCTGCAGAAGGGAGCTGTTTCTCTTTGACATCATCTCCCGGTCCAGATGCTCCTGCTCCTCGCTACTCATGGCGCCAGCAGTCGTTCAGCGAGGCGATTGCAAAGAGACAACAGTATGCGTCCAACCATCCTAAGGTGCAGCAGCTGACCATGCTCCTGTCCAAGTTGTTGGTATTGCAGTCCCTCCCTTTCCAAATGGTGGACTCTGCACCATTCAGAGAACTAATGGCTTGTGCCAAGCCGAGATGGAGAGTTCAAAGCCGTAATTTCTTTTCCAAAAGGCAGTACCAGCACTTCATAAATATGTAGAACAGAAGGTTGGGTCAGTCCTTGAGCTTATCGGTTTGTTCCAAGGGGCACGGCAGCGCGGACGTCTGGAGCTGTAACTCGGTCAGGGCCAGTACATGTCCTTTACGGCCCACTGGTTAAATGTGCTTCCGGCCCAGGTAACCAACAACTTGGACAGGAGACGCAGCTTTCTCCTCCACGTTGTCAAACTGCTGCACCTGCGCCAATGTCCGCCTCCTCCTCCTCCACCACCACCACCATCTCAGCCTCCACAAGTACTGCTCCATCATACCACATGTGTAGGGCACAGCGGTGTCACGCAGTTCTACACCTGGCTTGCCTCGGCGAACGAAGCCACACAGGGGAGGAACTGCTCCGCGTCATGCAGCAAGAAATCGATTTGTGGCTTTCTCCGCGCCAACTGCAAATCGGAACCACGGACAATGGGAGGAACATGGTGTCCGCGCTGCACAGAGGAGGATGGTCCATGCGCCCTGCATGGCGCACGTGTTCAATCTGGTTGTGACAAGGTTCCTGAAGTCTTCCACCGATCTTCAGAAGATTCTGAAAATGGCCAGGAAACGGTGCATGCACTTTATCCATTCGTACAAAGCCAGGAACACCGTCCTCGAGTTTCAGCGGCAGAACGTCCTCCCCCAACACTCTCTGATATGCTATGTTTCCACCCGCTGTAATTCCAGCCTGCACAAGTTGGACCGACTGTATGAACAGAGAAAGGCCATTAACGATTTTTTGATGATCCAGGCAGACAGAAGTACTCCCCTGTGTGACTTCGATGTCAGACAGTGGCAGCTCATGCGTGACATATGCCGTTTGTTGAGGCCACTCGAGGAGGCGACGTTATTTGTCAGTCGCCAGGACTACGGGATGAATAACGTCATTCCACTGCTTCATGTCCTGGAACAGATGCTGAAAAATCTGTCTGGGCAGGGGACTGGAGACGTGGCGACTACATCTCTTGGCCACATGAGTCCGGTGGGGGCTGAAATGGAGGAGGAGGAGGAGGACATTGGAGCAGAAGCATTGTCTGGTGAAATGAGTGGATTTTCTACCCAGGTGACAAGAGAGGAGGAGCAGGAGCAGCTGGAGGAGGTGGATAGAGATGAGGAAGACGAGGCAGATGACCCCCAAGCACCGTGGCAGTACACAGTGGAAATGGAGGCAGGGAGCCCCTCGGAGTCACTTGTTCAGATTGCACGCAGCATGCTTATTTGCCTGGCTAGTGACAGCCTAATAGACAGAATCCGGCAGAGGGATTACTTCCGTCTATACACCCTATTTGAACCTCAATAACGTTCCAAAATGGGAGCCTTTTTACCAGATATTGAGAGGGAAGACAAACTCAAATACTATAAGTAAAACCTCCGTAAACAGTTGGCTGCTGCCAATGTGCGGCATCGTCCCTCCCCTGACAGGTCTGACAGGGGGGTTCCTCAGCGCTCAGGTACTACTGCCGCGGCTGCGGGGGAAAGGTGGGGCGTAGGAGCAGTACCAGCTCCATCAGTAGTAACCTAAGTCTGGAGTCACTGATGAGCAGCTTCCTTCACCTGCCTAGTGAGGAGGGCAGTCGCCAGCAGCAGCAGCAGAACCTGGAGCAGTCCCTAAACCAACAGGTTGTGGCCTACTTGGACAGCACTTTGCCACCTCAGTTAAAAGATCCGCTGGACTACTGGGGCAGCCAAACTGGATGTGTGGCCGCAACTTGCCGAGTTTGCAGTGGAGAAGCTGTCCTGCCCGGCATCAGAGCGGGTGTTCAGTGCAGCGGGGGCCATCGTTACCCCAAAGAGAACCCGCTTGTCCACGGGAAATGTGGAACGACTGACCTTTGTCAAGATTAATCAGGCGTGGATCGGCCAGGATTTCCACAAACCAATGCCTTAGGCGTCAGTCTGGGTTCAAACTACCTGCCTCAGCCACTATTCTGATGCCGCCACCCGCCTGATGCCACACATCTGCTGACAGTTTCTCCATCTGCCTACCACCATCTTTACCAGGGATTGGTATTGCCACCCACCTCAACACTCTGTCATTGTGCCACTCTATGACCTCATGCTGCTGCTGCTGTTGCCGTGACATCCACACTGTGTCATTGTGCCACTCTCTGACCTCATGCTGCTGCTGTGGCTGCTGCCATGTCCTCCACACTGTGTCATTGTGCCACTGCCTGACCTCATGCTGCTGCCGCCGTGACCTCCGCTCTCAGTCATTGTGCCACTCTGTGGCTTCCTCCTGTTCTGCCACCTCCAGAATGTCATTGTGCCACTGCCTGATCTCATGCTACTGCTGTCGTGACCTCCACACAGTATTTATTGTGCCACTCTGTGGCCTAATACTGTTTTGCCCCTCCAGAATGTCATTGTTTCCACTGCCTGACCTCATACTGCTGCCGCCGTGACCCCCTACCTGTGTGATTGTGCCACTCTGTGGCCTAATACTGTTTTGCCGCCTCCAGAATGTCATTGTGCCACTTCCTGATCTCATACTGCTGCCGCCGTGACCTCCACACTGTGTGATTGTGCCACTCTGTGGCCTAATACTGTTTTGCCGCCTCCAGAATGTCATTGTGCCACTGCCTGATCTCATACTGCTGCCGCCGTGACCTCCACACTGTGTGATTGTGCCACTCTGACCTCATGCTGCTGCTGTGAATCCTGCCGTGCCCTCCACACTGTGTCATTGTGCCACTGCCTGACCTCATGCTGCTGCCGCCGTGACCTCCGCTCTCAGTCATTGTGCCATTCTGTGGCTTCCTCCTGTTTTGCCACCTCCAGAATGTCATTGTGCCACTGCCTGATCTCATACTGCTGCCCCGGTGACCTCCACACTGTGTGATTGTGCCACTCTGTGGCCTAATACTGTTTTTGCGACTCCAGAATGTCATTGTGCCCCTTCCTGATCTCATACTGCTGCCGCCGTGACCTCCACACTGTGTGATTGTGCCACTCTGTGGCCTAATACTGTTTTGCCGCCTCCAGAATGTCATTGTGCCACTGCCTGACCTCATACTGCTGCCGCCGTGACCTCCACACTGTGTGATTGTGCCACTCTCTGACCTCATGCTGCTGCTGTGACTCCTGTCGTGCCCTCCACACTGTGTCATTGTGCCACTGCCTGGCCTCATGCTGCTGCTGTTGTGACCTCCGCTCTCAGTCATTGTGCCATTCTCTGGCTTCCTCCTTTTTTGCCACCTCCAGAATGTCATTGTGCCACTGCCTGATCTCATACTGCTGCCCCGGTGACCTCCACACTGTGTGATTGTGCCACTCTGTGGCCTTATACTGTTTTGCCGCCTCCAGAATGTCATTGTGCCACTGCCTGATCTCATGCTGCTGCTGTCGTGACCTCCACACTGTATCATTGTGCCACTCTGTGGCCTAATACTGTTTTGCCGCCTCCAGAATGTCATTGTGCCACTGCCTGACCTCATGCTGCTGCCGCCGTGACCTCTGCTCTCAGTCATTGTGCCACTCTGTGGCTTCCTCCTGTTTTGCCACCTCCAGAATGCCATTGTGCCACTCTCTGACCTCATGCTGCTGCGGTGAATCCTGCCGTGTCCTCCACACTGTGTCCTTGTGCCACTGCCTGACCTCATGCTGCTGCCGCCGTGACCTCCGCTCTCAGTCATTGTGCCATTCTGTGGCTTCCTCCTGTTTTGCCACCTCCAGAATGTCATTGTGCCACTGCCTGATCTCATACTGCTGCCGCTGTGACCTCCACACTGTGTGATTGTGCCATCTGTGGCCAAAACGGTTTTGCGCCTCCAGAATGTCATTGTGCCCTGCTGATTCTGCTGTGCTTCGTGACCTCCCCACTGTTCATTGTGCCCTCTGTGGCCTAATACGTTTTGCGCCTCCAGAATGCTATTATGCCACTGCTGACTCATACTGCTGCGCCGTGACCTCCGCTCTCAGTCATTGTGCCACTCTGTGGCTTCCTCGTGTTTTGCCACCTCCAGAATGTCATTGTGCCACTGCCTGACCTCATGCTGCTGTGGCTGCCGCCGTCACCTCCACACTCTGTCACTAATGTTGCCACTTGAGCTCTCAGTTTGTTTTTTTCCAGCTTTCGCTGGCATGGGCTTTATCAGGCTACATTCCCGCTTGAGTTTTTTGGTCAGTTTTGCCCTCTTAAGTGCCCAGGGAATTTTATAGTGAAGCGATTCTAAGAGCAGGCGGCAGTCATCTGAGTGTATACTAAAACACAACATTGTTATGAAGACCAAACCAAGCTCCCTCTGTATATTTAAGCATGGCACAACGTTTCTACAGCACCTGCAGGCTCTGTGCAGCCTGGAAATAGCTGCTTTTTAACGCGATTCGTGCCGAAGTAATTCGGACCGAATTTATTTTTGTCGGAAAATTCGGCGAAGTGACCGAATCGAATTTTTGAGAAATTCGCCCATCTCTAGTCCACAAGCAAGATCAGTACCATAGTTTCTATTCACTGACATGCTATTCTATTTACTTTTCTTTTATTTCCAGCCTATCTATAGCCTTTATACATTTTAGGCGCATTAGTAATGCGCCTAAGTTTCGTAATGCGCCTAACACATAGGCAAGGCACATTGAACCTTAGACTCCATTTATAATCACACAAAAATCACTTTCCTACATTCAGGCGCATTATACACTGAAAACGAGACCCGACTATTCACTTTGATGCACCTTCCTCCATACATGTCGCCCTAATAAATAAATTACTTTTTACTAATGTACTGGAGTAAGTTGAGAAATATTGGACCTTTTTGTCCCTTACAGTAAATCTAGCTTCACTTCGACTCCTCAGGCTCAGGCAGACCACATGGAAATAGGAGCAGGCATGCGCCTAGTTTTTCTGAACCACATTCATATATGTGTCTAATATTATGAATGTGGTGTGACACACCTCCATAACACCCCCAGAACAACCCTTCATGTTAGGTGCATTTGAAAGTGTTGAGTCTTGCGAACAATGCGCCTAACGTATGTGTTAGGCGCATTAGACATCGTAGCCAGCTCAGTTAGGTGCAGAAAAAGGATGAAAAACACTTACATATATGTCACCCTTAGGGCGACATGTATGATCGGGATTTGCGCATGATTTCAGGCGTATACTGCACCTCACTGTGCCGAATCCACTGTCGGACGCAGGGATGCGCTTTTAGGCACAACCTTCGCCACTTTCATATGCGCCTAACATGAAGGGGCGCGCTGTGGGCGTTTTGGGGCGGGACGCGGCAAATGCAAAAAATCCGAGGCATGCATGATTGTGGGTCGGCAAAGTGAGACGTATTCCAGACCTAATTTAATGTGGTCTATCCGAGCGGAGAAGTCGAAGTGGAGTGCGGAATTCTTGTAATGTGCTATAGTTCTACACTTACAGCAGTATACTACTAAAAGAAATGATTTGTCAAGCAGAATAAATAATTAAGCAAGAAATCCTGCTTGGCGGACCACAGGTCCCAGCAAGTCCTGTGCTGTGCTGCCTTTTGTTGTATATACTGTATTGCATTAAAGTTGAAAGCAGCCCAAATACATCTTACGGCTTTGAGTATATGCACCTACTTTTCTTTTCGCTCTCCCGAGCTCAATCCAAGCGGGAAAACATTTGTGTCCGGCACAACGGCTTCAAGTGAGAATACTTTATTATAAATAAACGTGCAGCGGTACAAACATGTAGACTAGCTGGCACTTAGCCAACGCGTTTCGGGCCACTTGTGCCCTTGTTCACGGCAAATTTACAAATGTAACATACATCATTTAAAAACAAATGCCAACCAATTAGCGACTTGCATGGTTGTGATGTCAGACCTGACGTCATGACCAATCACAGGGCAGATTTTACGTAACCTGAAAAGTCCTATTCTAACTTTTATCCTTGTTTTAATAGATTACCAATAGGTCATTTTTATAGTTTAACCCTATTGGTGCCCTCGTGTTTAGTTGAAGGAACCAATAAGCCTCCCTTTGACGTAGTCTATTCTCCCAATTACCTCCCCGATATGGTTTTTTAACAGTTTCTATCGCATAGAACCTAAGACTCATTGTGTTGCCTCCATGGACTTCTAAAAAATGCTTAGCGGCACCAGACGTTTGTCCTATATTCCTTTTAATACTCTGTAGGTGTTCACTTATTCTCGTTTTTAATTTTCGAATAGTGCTACCTACATATTTTTTGCAACATATTGCACATTCGATGATATACACAACATGGTGGCTTTCACAATTCAGGAACTGTTTTATGTGGTAATTTTTCGTTTCAGATGCATCACTAAATTCATTTGTTTTTTTTAGCAATATTACATAAATTGCATCGAACACCTCCACATGCAAAAAAGCCCTTTAAAGAAAGCCATGTTGTGTGTGCATCTTTTTGTGCAAGGGCACTAGGTGATATTGCATTGCCCACCGTTCTTCCTCTTTTGGGGACACAACCTATGCCTTTGTCCAGAATCTCAGACAAGATAGGATCTTGTCGTAAGATACCTACGTTTTTATAGAACAGAGTTTCTATTTCTTGAAAATTTCTACTATAGCCTGTGGTGAATATTACTTTTTGTCCCATGTTAGATTTTTCCTTTTTATTTTTTGGAACATAGTTAAGTAAATGGGATTGCGATTTTAATTTTACTCTATTCTTTGCCAATGTCAAATTTTTCATGGTATATCCTCTCTGGAGCAGTCTTTGATCTATTTGTTCTTCTGCTTGTTGATAATCTAACTCCAAAGTGCATGTGCGTTTGGCTCTTAGGTATTCTCCATAAGGAATTGCTTCTATGGTTTTTGGCGAGTGACAGCTATTTGCTCTGAGGATAGTGTTACCCGCTCCTGGTTTACGGTATTGGGTGGTAACAACTCGCCCCATTAGTGTGTTGCCCTTTAGGAGAATATCTAGAAAAGGCAAACTTTCCTTATTCCAAGTGCTAGTAAACTGAAGATTGCATGTATTGGAATTAATGTACTCCATAAAGGATTGTATGAGCGCTACATCGCGACCCCATATAAACAGGAGGTCGTCGATGTAGCGCCCATACCATAGAATACAATCCAGAAAAGGGTTATCCTGGCTATATATGACATGGTGCTCCCACCATGCCATTAGCAGGTTAGCCAGAGAAGGGGAGAAGGTAGCTCCCATAGGGGCCCCTATTAGTTGTAAATAGAATTCATTGGAGAATTTAAAGTAGTTGTTCTTAAGTAAATATTCTATAGCAATAAGGATTACCCTGTGTGTGTCTACATTATATTTGCTGTCATTTTTAAGAAAAAACGACACTGCTGTGATAACCAAATCATGTGGCAGACTGGAATATAGACTGACCACATCGCATCCTAGCCAGTTATGATTTTCTTTCCATTCTCTATTTTCCATTGCTTTGAGGACCTCTTTGGAATCTTTTATGTATCCTGGTCTATTTTTCACAAGAGGCTGTAGATGATTGTCTACCCAGATGCCGAGTCGTTCCCCCAAAGAACCATTTCCCGATATGATAGGTCGTAAATTAGGTGGGAAAATACCCTTATGGATTTTTGGGGCACCATAAAATATTGGTATTATGGGATCTTTAACCATTAGGTATTGTTTTTGTTTTATAGTTATGGCTCCCAAACTTTCTCCTTCTTCCAGTAATTTTTCTAATTTAAACTTTAAATCCTCTGTAGGGTCTCCTTTTAGTTTTCGATAGGTTTTATTATCCTGTAAGATGTTATTAACCTGTTTTATGTATAACCCTTTATCCATCAGAACTGTGGCTCCCCCCTTATCCGCTTTTTTTTATAACGAAGTTGTCATTCTCTCTTAGTTCTTTTAAGGCTTTCACCTGACTCCATGACAAATTCCCATATTTTTTCCTATTGTTCATATTTTTCTTTTGTAGGGCCACTAGGTCCCTCTCCATGATGTTTTGGGATATTTCCAATGCTAGTACTCTAGCCTTAATAGGATAAAACCCTGGATTAGATGTATTAAAATGTATGTCTCCTCTATCTCCAGAACTATTTGCACTTTCTGTATGATTGCCTTCCTGATGTAACTCCTGTAGAATTTTTAAACCTACTTGTTCGTTAAATGCTAGGTTTGTGAGTTCGTTTTCTATTTCCGATATGGCTGCACTGTCTATACTGACATCTGTTTTTTCATTTGCATTGTGGAAATATTTTTTCACTGTAAGGAGTCTCACAAATTTATTTAAATCCAACAAAGTATAAAATAAATCAAAGTCAGTAGTAGGTACAAAATTTAGTCCTTGTTCCAATATTTGTATTTGGGATCTTGTGAGGATAGTTGGTGTTAATATTACCACTTGGACATCTTCTATTTTTTCCTGGTTTGGGTTCTTTTCGGTTGGTTGAGTACATGTGTTGTTTTTATTGTGTTTCCTTTTCCTTCGTCTTCTTTTTGGTTTTTTTCCGTTTTTTAGAGGAATAGTATTTTCCTGTAGTGCTAGATTTTCCACATCATCGTCCTCCTTATCTCCCAAATCTGAGTCTGTATTGTCCATACTCTCAAGTTCAGAGAAACTTACTGCTCTTTTTTCTCTATTATGCCATTTTCTTCTTTTTAAGATGGATCTTGGTGTAAAAGGTTGTCTATGACGTGACCATGTATAAATTTTGTCATTTTTATAATCTTCACTATCTCTGTGAAATGTTTTCTTTTTAATTTCCATTATCGATTTTTCTAATTTATTTATATTTTCCTTCATCTTATTTTGCATAATTTCAAAGTCCTTTGCGTTTTTGAATATTTCCATTTTTTCTTCTAATATGGTAATCTGTGTTTCAGTTTCTCTTAGTTTTTCCTCCTCATATTCCACAATCAAATTAATTAGAGTTAAGGAACAATCTGTAAGTGCATCATACCATTTTTGTAAAAACTCGACGGGGGCATTAAATTAAGGAAATTTCTTTATCCGCAGTCCCCTTGGTATTATCTTTTTTTCTCCATATGTTCTAAGTGACTGGTGATCCCACCATAATTTCAGTTCCTTAATTTTTTACTTTTCTAGTTCTTCAAAATTCAATTTGCAATCTCTATTTTCAGAGCTGGTGGTTGCTTCAATGTCAAACACCTGTGCCAATTTAGCAAAGCGTTCTGACATATTAGTCGGTTGCTGCATATTGCTGTTGTCAAGGTTTGGCAAAATAACGACTTGTTTTTTATATAATGGAGGAGGTGATATACATGTATATCAGTACCGCTGCCGTAATAACACTTTGTAGTATATTGTAACAGGGGATAATAATAACAAACGTGATGGTATACCTCTGAAGGGAAATCCTTTTGAGCTGAATCGCAACAAGTAACACAGTTCATATAGATTTGTGGCTCACCTTCAGTTCTTCTGGTTTCTCCGTAGTATGTAATCCCTTGTAAGTGCTCACGATGCCCGGCACGGACGTGCTGCAGCTCCACAGCAGAAACTCACGGCTTTGAGTATATGCACCTGCTTTTCGTTTCGCTCTCCCGAGCTCAATCCAAGCAGGAAAACATTTGAATCCGGCACAACGGCTTCAAGTGAGAATACTTTATTATAAATAAACGTGCAGCGGTACAAACATGTAGACTAGCTGGCACTTAGCCAACGCGTTTCGGGCCACTTGTGCCCTTGTTCACGGCAAATTTAAAAATGTAACATACACCATTTAAAAACAAATGCCAACCAATTAGCGACTTGCATGGTTGTGATGTTAGACCTGACGTCATGACCAATCACAGGGCAGATTTTACGTAACCTGAAAAGTCCTATTCTAACCTTTATCCTTGTTTTAATATATTAACAATAGGTCATTTTTATAGTTTAACCCTATTGGTGCCCTCGAGTTTAGTTTAAGGATCCAATATGCCTCCCTTTGACGTAGTCTATTCTCCCAATTACCTCCCCGATATGGTTTTTTAACAGTTTCTATCACATAGAACCTAAGGCTCATTGTATTGCCTCCATGGACTTCTAAAAAATGCTTAGCGGCACCAGACGTTTGTCCTATATTTCTTTTAATACTCTGTAGGTATTCACTTAGTCTCGTTTTTAATTTTCGAATAGTGCTACCTACATATTTTTTGCAACATATTGCACATTCGATGATATACACAACATGGTGGCTTTCACAATTCAGGAACTGTTTTATGTGGTAATTTTTCGTTTCAGATGCATCACTAAATTCATTTGTTTTTTTAGCAATATTTGTTTTTAAATGATGTATGTTACATTTGTAAATTTGCCGTGAACAAGGGCACAAGTGGCCCGAAACGCGTTGGCTAAGTGCCAGCTAGTCTACATGTTTGTACCGCTGCACATTTATTTATAATAAAGTATTCTCACTTGAAGCCGTTGTGCCGGATTCAAATGTTTTCCTGCTTGGATTGAGCTCGGGAGAGCGAAATGAAAAGCAGGTGCATACACTCAAAGCCGTGAGTTTCTGCTGTGGAGCTGCAGCACGTCCGTGCCGGGCATCGTGAGCACTTACAAGGGATTACATACTACGGAGAAACCAGAAGAACTGAAGGTGAGCCACAAATCTATATGAACTGTGCAAATACATCTTAAATTGTTGTTATACAAAATGTTTCAGAAAACATCTGGACAACATCAGCAGTGGCTTATTTGATGTTAAATTAGTTTACTTTTCACGGACTTTGGAATACATTTTATAGGGGAGAATTTTTTCGTAGGATATAATATATATCTTGGCATTAATGTTATTGGATACAATTTACTAATAGTGTTTTAATTGTTAGTAAATACGTCCGGATTTCCCATAGGTAGCCATTCTAAGCTATTTGTTCATTATTTTAGGCTGAGTTGGTGATGTATTTACGGACGTAAATACGTCCAGAACTAAGCCCTGGGAACATAGAAATCCTGCTTGGAGAACCACAGGTCCCAGCCAGACCTGTGCTGCGCTGGCTCTTGCTGTACATACGAAATAGTATAAAAGGTGAATGAAGAACAAATACATCTTCATTTTTTATTAAAAAAAGGACCAAAATTAACATCTGTACAACATCAGCATTGGCTTATTTAATGTAAAATTAGTTGAATTCTCTCCCTTTTTTTAAGACCTTTTCTAGCTGATATTTCTTTCTTTTGAGATCTTAGATATATTTGCTTTCATTTTAAATGATCAACTTTTTCTATACATTGCAATGGATTTGCTTCAACTTTGATTTTTCACTTTATTCATTCATTCATTTGAAAGACAACTCTTTTTGCTATTCACTAACATGTTTAATGATTTTTCGCTTATTTCCAGCCTGTCTCGAATCGTAATACATGTTAGGCGCATTCCTTATGCGCCTAAGTTCCGCAATGCACCTCACACACTGGCGAGGTGCAGGGAACTTTACACCGCATGTATGAGCGCACTTCGGGTGCCGACATAAATGAGGTGCAGCTTTCACTAAAAATCGCGTGAAAACGATCTTCATACATGTCGCCCTTAATGTTGCATTTTCAACACTGAGGAGTGTATACACGTTATTTGTAGTATGCTCTACAGCTACAGTTTTTATTCACATTATATAGACATATATTTCTTCACAGCTTCCTCAATAATATAGATAGCTTTTAATCCACTGCTGCATCTTTAGATAAATGTTCAGCAATAAGCAATTTATAACTATGTAGAAGAACTACAGTTTGATGAAAGTAATTTATGATAGGGAAGGAAATAGAACTGGTCTCAGGATGAAAGTTTATTTAGAAGTAAGATTTTATAGGCAAACAGTAAAAATAGAATAAGAAAGATAAGAAATAATGAAAACTAATTTATGTTGTGGGATCCGCTTAAAAATGGCATGCATAGAGAAATGGTCAGACTCCTCTGTTTTCTTTAAGCTAAACTTCTGGTGATTTGCTAACTTGGAGTCTCCTTAAAATTAACAAACCAGAAATTTGCACTTATACTTAATTATTTTCACTCAGATTATATTTCTAGCAATTGACTTGTCTGCTGTCATGGATTCGCTAATCTTACTTGTAAACCTTCAGTTACTAAATTGATCAGTATAAGGCAAAACAAGCTAGATTTGATTTTGGAACAATTAGAAAGTCTATGGGAAAAAATAAAAACAAATAGACTTGGCAAGACTCACCCATGTGTATACTATGTAGCTACAAACAAGCCTATGGCTACTGATGCCTCTGCACACGGATCCTTGGCGACTGGATCCTTGGCCCCTTTAGGATCCCTGAAGGTGTAAAGATGAACTCCATAATGTATGTGGAGTTTCTCAAACAGCATTTCCTGCCATGGTTCAAGAAGAACAACCGTGCATTCCACAGCAAGATCATTTTCATGCATGATAATGCACCGTCTCATGCTGCAAATAACACATCTGCATCTCTGGCTGCTATGGGCATAAAAGGGGACAAACTTATGGTGTGGCCCCCATGCCCCCCTGACTTCAACCCCATTGAGAACCTCTGGAGCATCATCAAAAGGAGTGTCTATGATGGCAGGAGGCAGTTCACATCTAAGCAACATTCTGTCCTCATGCAAAACAATTAAAGCAGAAACCATCCAAAACCTGACAAGTTCAATGGACGAGAGAGTTCAGAAGCTCATTTCGAACAAGGGGTCCTATGTGCACATGTAACATCACCTAGAATAAAGTTTTGACTTGAAAACCGTTTGATTTCAGTTTGTAATAACCTGCTAATGCTTATAATTTCACAAATGACCATTTTTTTGTTCGTTAAAAAAAATGAAAAGGTTGAAAACTCTACTGTGCATAATAATTTAGAACTTGCATTTTGATTTTTTTAAAAAAAAAATAAAATACACTTATTATAGGCAGTTTGTTCAAAAAACCTTTCAATTATACTCTAATAGTTGATGACTGGAAAATTACAATGACTGCAATTCATATAGTTAATTTTGGAACATAAGAGAAAATATTATTTGCATAATAATTTGGAACACAGTGTATGTATGTATATATATATATATATATATATATATATATATATATATATATATATATATATATATATATATTTGTTACATAAATTACATATTACTGTGTAAACTACGTGGCTAGACTATGGGAAAACATATTTAATATTGTAAGAGACTCAGAAAGAAGCATACATATAGACCATGAGGATACAATAATTTATCTATCTATCTATCTATCTATCTATCTATCTATCTATCTATCTATCTATCTATCTAATTGCCACTTTTATAAGCCGGAAAAAAAGCATTTGCAAATTCAGAGAAAAAGATGGAATCTGACATACAACATGAAACCAAAAACAATAACTGCAACTATTAGTTTGAGGAATTGACCACATAACCCACTTAACCAATCTCCTATGGAGTCCATGAGAATGGGAGCCATTCACCTAGTTTTAAAATGTTCTTAGGCCATAAGAGTAGCCAGTTGGGCAATTATAAGTGACCTCTTTCCTGGACATAGAGCACTTTGTACTGTCAAGCTTGGTGAGATCCCTCATTGGCAGGTGTTCTCATGACCCACTAGCCTTCCATGTCCTTCCAACTAAACTCCACAAACTCCAGTTCAAGAGAAGTTAAATTTTCACTTGACACTGGCCTGATTCAAGTGGGGTGTCTGGGCATAGAGGAGGTGGTACTTTCTTAAAGTGGGAGGCTTACCCTCTACATAGACTGATGTGGCTGTTGTCAGCAAAAATACCTGTAATGTACTTCTGGGCTGCAAAGGTTTGGCAAGATGTCATCTGATCACCTCTTTGTCCTCAGCAAACAGGCATTGCTTTAAGTGCACAAAATTTATATCCACAGGTAAAATAAGGATCTGCTTGTATACAACATAATCAATGAAGTTTCCATGTGATAAAACAAAGTTGAGAATCCTAAGGAAAATACAATCCATTCTTTGGAACTTGTCCTAAGAGAATATTTAGAGGATATAAATTTAGAGGTTTGTCATAGACATTATTGCAAACTTACAGCTTAAGTACATTATAACCATGACTGTTTATAGACCTTTGCAACTTTATTTTTAAAGGTAGCATTACATCAAACATAACTACGACATGCAATAATAATAATAATAATAATAATCTTTATTTCTATAGCGCCAACATATTCCGCACACTTGTACAAATTCAAGGGAAAACATACAGTCCATTACACATTAAAAGTACTTACAAAGATGAGACAAAGGTGAGAGGCCCTGTCGCAAGAGCTTACAATCTAAGATTGTGGCCTGGGGAAACAATGGGGGGAGAAGTGCTAGGTTTACAATGGTCCGGCATGTTTCATAAATAGGGGGTGGGTTTTACATAAAAAATAATGTTGAACCTGCCACCTCGAGACCTGTACATCTATATACAGATAAGAGCCTGTGGGTGCCCTAGTGTAGGGAGTTACAGAAATGTGTGTGATGAAAGGAGGGGGTTAACAATTAGGGATCATGGTAGGCCAGACTGAGAAGATGTATTTTCAGGACACTCTTAAAACTGCAAAGGCTGGGATTGTGCCTGATGGTACGGGGTTTGGATGTTCCAGAGAACGGGTGCAGCACTTGCAAAATCTTGGAGATGTGCATGGGAGGTTCGGATGATTGTGGTCTGTAATTTGATATTATCAGCAGAGCGGAGAAAGTGGGTAGGGCGGTAGACAGAGATGAGGGAGGAGATGTAGGGGGGTGCAGCACTGTGGAGAGACCGGGGAGGGTGGTAGACAGAGATGAGGGAGGAGATGTAGGGGTGCAGCACTGTGGAGAGCTTTATGGGTGAGAGTGATGAGTTTATGGTGTATTCTATACTGGATAGGCAACCAGTGCAGTGACTGACACAGGGTAGAGGCATCAGTATAGCGGTGGAAAGAAAGACAAGCTGGTGCTGCATTCTGGACAGATTGGAGAGGGGAGATTTTGCACAGAGGTAGACCGATAAGCAAGGATTTACAGGAGTCAAGACGAGAAAGAATAAGAGCAGTAATGAGAGTTTGAGTCGTTTCCACAGTGAGAAACGGACGGATTCTGGAGATGTTCTTGAGGTACAGGTGACAGGAGCGGGCAAGGGATTAGATATATGGGGAGAAGGTCAGATCAGAATCAAATAAATCCCCTAGACAGCGGGCCTGCTGCCTAGGAGTTATGGTGGTACCTCACACTGAGACAGAAATGGCAGGGGGGGGGGGGGGTTGGTTAGTAGATGGTGGGATGACTAGAAGTTCAGTTTTAGTGAGGGGTTTTGTTTCAGATGGAGGGAGGACATGATGTCAGAGACAGCGGACAGACAGTCACTGGTGTTTGTAGCAGGGAGGAGTGAGGTCTCTGGAAGAGGTGTTAATTGGGTGTCATCAGCGTAGAGATGGTACTGGAAGCCAAATCTACCGCAGGCACTATTGTAACATACTGATAATTATCAGAACCTAGGTTTAACAGCATAGCCAACCTGGTCTATTGTAATGTACTTAATAGGTAGTAAAAGCAGTTAAATAAAAGTTAAGTTTTAGATTGAGACAAATTTCAGGTGGCTATTGGTATACTTATGGTATTTAATTGCCTATGGCAAACTGTATTATGGTTAGAATTAGAGCTAAATTTATGGTCCCTATAGCTACAGACATGTTTGTTCTCACCTGATAGGCTGCCAGCACTAGTTGCTATAGCTACAGACCTGTTCGATCTCTCCTGATAGGCTGCCAGCACTGGTTGCTATAGCTACAGACCTGGCTTCTACTGCAGCCTAGTAGATGCCAGTAAACACGCCCCTGAATTCAAAATGAAACCAAGAAAACAGGACTGAGGTGAGATGAATCAATGTAGTGAGACAACCCCTTTAAGGGTTATGAATACAATTATGGTTAGGGCTTGGATTAGCGTTAGGGATACAGTTAGGACTCGGGCTAGGGTTAGGGATACAGTCACAATTGGGGGTAGAGTTAAGGTTCGGGATAAGATCAGAATTATGGCTACAGTCACAGTAAAACAAATCCAGGTTTGTGACGTCCTGAACCCAAATTTTTTTTACAGGTTTGGACAAATCAAACAGGAACAGTTTCGAGCGACGCTACATGTGAGTAAAGACCAATTATGGCGCCGCGACTTTATAATGACTAATTTGTGAATAATTCCTCACAGTTTCCAGGACCTCTGCTTGCTGTTAGTGAATGGGAACTTTCTTGCATTATCTTGACCTATACGGTAGCACCATATGGTAGTGCCTTGTGATATGCAGATGCTTAGTAGAGGGCAAAAAGGCAGTTCAAAACTACACTCCCCAAGGAGAGATGTTCCCCTTTCTGAGCCACTCATTGCCTCCCACCCAGCCAGTCTGTATCACTCTGCTCTGCACTGATGAGGAGCAAAAACCCCAAACAGCTGTCTACAGATGAGTGATACCGGCTTGGCTAATATCCCTTTTGCTTTTTCAAGACTCAGTGGGTCAAAAACAAACAGAGGATTTGTTACAACCAATAGAGGGCGCTTGAGCTTCTCAGCTCCTTTCCCATAATGCATTGTGATATTCAGATGCTTAGTAGAGGGCAAAAAGGCAATTCAAAACTCTACACAATGTATGGTGCTCTCCCCACGCAGAGCTGTTCCTCTTTCTGAGAGAATATAGTAAAATTGTAGGACACCTTTTTGGCTAAGCTGGGACTTGTAGTTCTCCCCAAATTGGAGATTCATGGATTGTGCTTTGTGATGGAAAATGTATTGAAAGGGCCAGTACACCCAAACTCAGTAACTTAGGGTCGGTCCCCACGACAGGATTTTCGGCCGGATATTCAGACGGTCAACCATCCCCATGACTGTCGGGTGGTTTCTTACACTCACGGGGTTCCGAAAAACATTGAACATGCTCAATCTATGTTCACACTGCCGCGTGGACGCAGCCTTATAACGCAGCAGAGTAAGAGGAGCAGCCGATATCACAACTTATTACAGTACAGCAGTGTTATAAGAGGAGCGGCCGATATCCCATCTTATTACAGTACAGCAGCGTTATAAGAGAAGCGGCCGATATCACATCTTATTACAGTACAGCAGCGTTATAAGAGGAGCGGCCGGTATCACATCTTATTACAGTACAGCAGTGTTATAAGAGGAGCACGGCCGACACTATCACATCTATTAACAGTAACACGGCACGTGTTATAACAGGAACGCCGATACCCGATCTTATAATCAGCATCACAGCACGTGTATATGAGGGCGGACCCGAATATCCCCATCTTATTACAGTACGCCACGTTTCTAAGAGGAGAGCGCGCCGATATCACATCTATTACCGTACAAGCCACTGTAACAAAAACTAGATGAGAGCCAATATCACATCTTATTTACAGTAGACAGCAGCGTTATACAGAGGAGCGCTTATAGACCAAACACTCTTATTACAGTAGTCCAGCAGTGTTATTAAGAGGAGCGGCACCATATCACATCTTATTACCAGTCCAGCAGGGTATAAGAGGAAGCTGCCGCAATCTCCATCTTATACATTACAGTCAGCGTTATAGAGAGCTGCGCGATATCACATCTTATTACAGTACAGCAGTGTATATAAAGGTGAGCGGCGGAACCCGATATCACCTCTTATTACAGTACAGCAGAACGTTCTACAAGAGGAGTACGGCACGATATCACATCTTATTACAGTCCAGCAGTCTGTTATAAGAGGAGAGGCCCGATATCCCATCTATAATTACAGGTACAAGCAGCGTATAAGAGGCGCTGTAATCGCATGGCGGCCGATATCCCATCTTATTACAGTCCCAGCAGTAGTTATACGAGGAGCGCCCGATATCCCATCTTTATTTACAGTACAGCCAGCGTTATAAGAGAGCGGCCGATATCCCCTCTAATAACAAGTACAGCAGTGTTTATAAGAAGGATACATTCCGATATCACATCCATATTACAGTATCTAGGCAGCGTTATAATAAAGGACGGTCGATATCTTACATCTTATTACATCCATCCAGTGTTTATAAGAGGAGCAGGCTGGTCCGAGTATCCCATCTTATTACAGAACCCGCATCGTTATAAGAGGAGCGGCCGATATCCCAACTTATTACATTACAGCATTGTTATAATAGGACGCGGCCGATAATCACATCGTATTACAGTACAGCATAGTTCACAGAGTGCGAGGCTCGCCGAAATCACATCTTATTACAGTACAGCAATGTTTTATAAGAGGAGAGGCCGATATCCCATCTTATTACAGATACAGAAGTGTTATAAGTAACAGGGAGCAGTCGATATCACCTCTTATTACAGTACAAGCAGCGTTAATAAGAGTGCGTCGATATCCCAATCATAATTACAAGTACAGCAGCGTTATAAGAGGAGCGGAACCTATATCATAACCTCTGATTACAGCTACAAGCAGCGTTATAAAGAGGAGCTGAATATCACATCTTATTACAGTACAGGCAGTGATCTAATAGTCGGGAAATCGATATCCCATCTTATACAGTACAGCAGCGATAATAAACACGGTGCGGGTGTCGATATCCCATTCATATGACAGAAACAGATCAGCGTTATAACAAGGAGCGGACCGATATCACATCTTTATTACAGTACATACAGCAGTGTTTATAAGAGGAGCTGAATCAACCTTATTACAGAAACACGCAGGTTATAAGAGGAACGACCGATATCACATCACTTAAGACAGGACACAGTGAGTTCTAAGTGGAGGGCGGCCGGATAACACATCTTATTAACAGTACAGCACTTAAATAAGACAGGTGCACGGTCGATATCCACATCTTAATTACAGTACACGCAGCGTATATAAGAGGGAAGAGAGGCCGATATCGCGCGCTCTATAATACGAGTACAGCAGTGTTATTAGAGGATCTGACGCGACTATCGCATCTCTAATTACGTAACAGTAAGTAGTTATTAAGAGGAGCGAGAAGGCCATATCCAATCTTAATACGTACAGCAGTGTTATAAGAAGAGGAGCGAGCCGATACAACCATCTTATTACATAACAGTCAGTGTTAAATCAAGGACGCGAGCCGGAATAAACCAGCCATCTCTATTACAAGTACAGCATTGTCATATCTAAAGGCTCGGAACCGATATTCACTCTTATTACAGATACAGCAGTAGTTCTTAAAAAGCGAGGAGTGCGGTCAGATTGATCACAATCTTATTACTGTACAACAGCATTGTTATAAGAAGAGCTGATCATCACACTCTTATTCAGTACACAGCAGTGTTTTATAAGAAGGAGCTGGATATCATCATCTTATTACAGTCACAGCAATGTAGTATAAGAAAGACAGTGGCTAGACTAAACAGTCACGTTATTGACAGGTACCCAGCTGTCAATCATCTATGTCCCTGTGATAATAGACTGTATTCACTGGATTTTGAAAGGTAAAAAATGCGATATACGGAGCTCTCGCCGCCTCGAGGATCCCCGCACAGTGACCTCTCCCCGTGGCGTCCTCGCCCGCCCGCCTGACCCGCTGCTCAACACTGCGACTTTCCCTTACATGAGACGCGATCCTCTCTTGCTGAAGCTGCAGATAAGGAAGCAGAGGAGACGTCTACGCTGGGAACTCCGACCCACGATCACATGACCCACGTGCCCCGGGCGTAAGGGATGACACTTGACCGCCAACGCACCCAAAAATAGGTGCAGACACACCCCACTCGTGACGATACACAGCCCCCGACCCCTGGTGATGTCCCCAGTATACAGGATCAATTTTTATTCTTTTTTGGCAAAGGTGCACACGCCACCCACAATGCAGCACCCCGACCACAGACACACGGCCGGCCCACACATCACTATGCCCCAGTTCATCCTGAGCTTCCTGGTTCATGAACAGAATGACAGCAGTGGAGACTGACACAGGCACTCGAGGGCCTACATGGGAACACTTGCATGGCCACCCCAGCCATAAGAACTCAGTTACCAAGTAAAGTCAGCTCCCTGGAGCCGTCCTCTGCGATCTATCTCATCCTGGGAAAGCTGGGTGTCGCTCACTACACTACTGAGTTATAGCCCACCATGGGGGCAGTGGGTGAGAGCCGCTGTACGAGCTGTAATGGCAGCCATATTGGGGGTCACCCAGGTTTCCCAGGCTGAGATAGAGGGTGATCAGACAGACTGTGCCCTGCAGAGCATCTCTGCCAGTGATGATCGCACCGATCCATAGAAATACATAGATCAGCATGTGGTGCCAGGGGAGGGGCAGGCGGTGCCACCTAAAAGAAAACAAAAAAATAAAAAAAGAAAAAAAAAAGATCAGGAGTGCCAAAATACAGGAAGATAGATAATACATACATGGAGCTCGCACAAATGCTGGAGGTACACCAGACGGCATTTGCAGTTCTTATATCTTTATCTACTCCAGTCACATCCAGAGCTGCAACCACTGCGACTCTCCCTTTCATATCTTACTGTACTCCAATCACACAACCCCAGCTAGCATGGACAACACACAAAAATCTTTTTGATTGCTACATCACAAGGCTACAACACAACATCACCTCCACACACACAGCCGCATCACCAATTCCGGCTGCTACACATTAGGTCTTATACTCCAGTCACTCTCAACCCGCACAGCAGCTCGAACTCTAATTCTCAGTCTCACCCGCAGAGCTCGCGCTCTAGGCTCAGTCTCCCCCGCAGAGCTCGCGCTCTAGGCTCATTCCTCCCCCGCAGAGCTCGCCTCTACTAGAGCATCAAGGTCATCTCGCCCGCAGATAGCTCGCGCTACTGCTCTAGTCTCTCGCCTCAGAGCTCGCGCTCTAGGCTCAGTCTCGAGCCCGCAAAGACAGACTACGCGCTCCAAGGCTCAACTCTCGCCCGCAGAGCTTCAGCACTCTATTCACAAGTCTCGCCGGCATACAGCGCTGCCACTAGTATCAGTCTCGCAACCGATGAATCACGCGTCATCCAAGGCTCAGTCTCCCCCCGCAGAGCTACGCGCTCTAGGCTCAGTCCTACCCCCCCCGTAAGAGCTTCGAAGGCACCTCATAGCTCAGTACTGGTCTGCCTGCATAGGCTCGCGCTCTAAGCAGCTCATTCTCGCCCGCAGAGCCTCGCGTCTCTAGGCTTCTAGTCTCCCACCTTATCCCCCACCAGCCCGCAAAAATAGCTCGACGCTCTATGGATCTCAGTCTCGCCCGCAGAGCTCGCGCCTAGGTTCAGAATCCTCGCCCGCAGTAAGACCCTATCATCTAAAAGGTTCCAGTCTCGCCCGCAGAGCGTCAGACAAGCTCCATAAAGGCTCATCAACTCGCACCGCCACAGCAGCTCGCCTCTAGGCTCAGTCCTCACCCCGCAGACAAGTCTCGCAGCTCTAAAGGCTCAGTCTCACTCGCCCCGCAGACTCGCGCCTCTAAGCTCAGTCTCCAAACGCCCGCATAGCTCGCGCTCTATGCTGCAGTCTCTCGCCCTCAGAGCTCGCGCTCTAACGGATTCTCATCTACGCTCGCCGCGAGAGCTCAGCAAAAAAAAAAGAAATAAAAATATTAATATTCTGGCGTGGCGTAGCGCATAGTGGTGGTAGAGACCAAGAAAAAAACTACAAAAAGCACCGCTATAGCACGCGCTCATAGGTTCCAGTCTCTCAGCCCAGCAGAGATCTCGCGGCTCACATAGCTCAAGTCAATTCAAGCCCGCAGAGCTCGCAGCGCACGGTCAGGCTTCAGTCCCTCGCCCGCGAACTGCTTGTAGACTCTCGTCTTCTCCATCAGAGAGATCTCTCCTCAGTTCCACTGAGATCTTTCACTTCATAGCTCGCGCTCTAAGGCTCAATCTCCTATCGCGCGCCAGAGATCGCGCTCAATAGGCATCACAGCTCTCGCCCGCAGAGCTCGCGCTCTAGCTCCAGTCCTCGCCCGCAGAGCATCGCGCTCTGGCTCAGATCTACCGCACTCGCGAAGAAGACCGCGCTCTAGGATCTACATCTCCACCCGCAGAGCCGCACTACTAGGACTCTCAGTCTCGCGCCACACGCAGAGCTCGCGGCTCTAGGACTTCAGTCTGCACCACCCAAAGAGACTCAGCGCTCTATGCTCAAGTCTCCTCACCGCAAGTGAGCTCGCAGCATCTAAGGCTCAGTGTCCCCCGCAGACGCTCAAAGTCAGCTCTAAGGCTCGCGAAGTCTCCCCCGCAGACGCTAAAGAGCTCAGCTCTCATGCGCTTTCAGAATTTCTCCCCGCAGAGCTCTCGCTCTAGGCTCAGAGCTCCACCCGCAGTAGCTCGACAAAACCTCTAGGCTCAGTCATCCCCCAGCACAGAAAGCTCGCGCGCTCATAGGCTCAGTCTCCCCCGCAGAGCTCGCGCTCTAGGCTCGAAGTCTCGCACCATAGCACACAGCCTCGCAGCTCTAGGCTCAGTCTCCCCCGCAAGAACGCTCGCGCTCTAGCTAGTCTCCACCGCCATGCAGCGCTCGCGCTCAAGCCTCAGTCTCCCCCGCAAAGCAGCTCGCGCTCAAGGCTCAGTCCTACCCACCCGCAGAGCTCGCGCTCTAGGCTCAGTCCTCCCACCGCAAGAGCTCGTTCGCTACTAGGCTCAGTCTCGCCCGGCAAGCACGCTCATCGCGCTCCTAGATCACTCAGTCTACAACTGTCCCGCATACAGCTACCTGCAGCTTCCAGGCTCAGTCATCCCCTCCGCAGACCTCAGCGCTATAGGGCTCAGTCTCACCCCGGGACACGAGCTTCGCGGCTCAAAGGACTCAGTCCCTCATCTCCCCCCGCAGAGCCGCAAACTCTAGGCCTCAGTCTCGACACACGCAAGAGCCTACGCGACTCCACAGCTCATCCCGCTAAACAAAATACACAATCCCGCAGAGCTCGTCTCTCATAGTGCTCATGCTCACGCCCGAAGCTCGCGCTCAACAGGCTCAGATATCCCTCGCCCGCAGAAGCTCAGAAGACTCAAGGCTCAGTCCTCGCCCGCAAGAGCGTCACGCTCAATGTTTCAGAGTCTTCAGTTCTCCCGGCAGAGCTCACGCTCCATCTCTCAGTCTCCCCCAGCAGAGCTCCCAGCGCTCTAGGCTCAGTCTCGCCCAGGAGATCCAGCAGCTCTAGGTTCAGTCATCGAGCCCGCAGACTCGCGCTCTAATTCTCAGTCTCGCCCGTCAGAAGCTCGCCTACTAGGCTCAGTCTCGCCGCAGAGTCGTCGCGCTCTATAGGCTCATCTCGCCGACAAGAGCTCAGCGCCCGGCTCAGATCCTCGACCCGCCACAGCTCCGCGCGCCTAGGCTCAGTCCTCCTCTCTCGCCCAGAGCATCGCGCTCATCTAAGGCTCCTAGTCCACAGCCCGACAGAGCTTCGAGCGCCAAGCTCCACGGCTCAAGTCTCTAACCCACAAGCACATCTCCACGCGCTCTACTTACTCATCTGCTCCCCCCGCAGCGCTCACGCTCCTATTCTCAATCTCCCCCAGCCGAGCTCGCACTGCTCTAGGCTCAGTCTCAGCCAGTGAGATCGCAGCTCTAGGTCCAGTCCTCTAGCCCGCAGAGCTCAAAACCCGCGCTCTCTAGGTTCAGTCTCGCCCGCAGAGCTCGCGCTCTAGGCTCAGTCATCCGCACCGCAAGCTCGCGCTACTAGGCACATTCCCTCCGATCCTTCGCACCGCAGAGCCTCGCCTCTAGGCTCCCTCCCTCCGTGCGCGCCGCAAGACTCGCCCACTATTCAAGACTCTCCACCGACAGGAGCACGCGCTCCTAGGCTCAGTCTCGCCAGGAGACATCGCAGCTCTAGGTCCAAGTCTCCCAGCCCGCAGACTCGCGCGCTCTAGGTACTTCATCGTCCGCCCGCAGAGCATCAGCCACTACTAGGCTCAGATTCGCTCCCGCATAGCTCGGCATCACTCTAGGCTCAGTCCGTCAATCCACCGCAAAGAAGACTCGCCCTCTAGGCTCAAGACCCCCACTGCAGAGCTCGAGCTTCTAGCTCAGTCCTCCCCCGCAAGAGCTCGCGCTCTAGGCTCAGATCTCCCCCGCCAAAACAGCTCGCGACTCTCAGGCTCAGTTCCCCCACCCCGCAGAGCTCGCTTCTAGTCTCAGTCTCCCCGCGCAGAGCTCGCACTTCTAGTGGGTCACACATTCTGCCCCGCGAACTCGCACTCGACAACTCAATCTCCCCCGCAGAGCACGCACTCTAGGCTCAGTCCTCGCCCACAAGATCCTCACACACTAGCTCAGTCTCCCACCGGCTGAGACTCGCCTCCAACACTCCCTCAGTCCTACCCCCAGCAATCTCGTGCAGCTCTAGGCTCAATCCACCAACCCCAGTAGCTCGCTATGCAGCTCAAGCTCAGTCTCACCCGCAACGAAGCTCGACGCTCTAAGCTCAGTCTCCCCGCAGAGCTCGCGCTCAGGGCTCAGTCCCCCCCCCCGCAAGTCTCGCGTCTCTAGCTCAGTCTGCCCCGCAGAGCTCGCGCTCTAGCTCATCTCACCTCGCAGAGCTCCTCGCTCATAGGCTCAGTCTCACCCGCAGAGCTCGCGCTCTACGTTCAGTCTCGCCCGCAGAGCTGGCGCTCTAGGCTCAGTCTCCCCCGCAGAGCTGGCGCTCTAGGCTCAGTCTCCCCCGCAGAGCTCGCGCTCTCGGCTCAGTCTCCCCCGCAGAGCTCGCGCTCTAGGCTCAGTCTCCCCCTCAGAGCTGTGCGCACTAGGCCTCAGTCTCCGCGCCGAATGAGCCCCGCTCAAGGCTCAGTCTCGCCCGCAGAGCTCACGCTCTAGGCTCAGTCTCGTCACTTCCCCCCTCAGAGCGACGCGCTCTATTCATCAGTCTCCGCCCGAGGTGAGCCACACTCTAGGCTCAGTCTCTTCCGCTCCCCCTCAGAGCTCGCTCTCTAGGCTCAGTCTCGCCCGCAGAGCTCACGCTCTAGGCTCAGTCTCTCCCCCTCAGAGCTAGCCACTATTCCATCAGTCCGCCCCATGCATAGCTCGCGCTCTAGGCTCATCTCCCCCGCAGAGCTTCAGCACTCTAGGCGTCAGTCCTCGTCCGCCCGCAGAGCTCGCGCTCTAGCTCAGTCTCCCCCGCATGGCTCGTCGCTCTAGACTCATTCCTCCCCCGCAGAGCTCGCGACTCTATGCGTAGGCTCCCTGCCGCAAGCTCAACGCCTCTAGCCTCAGTCCGCCCGCAGAGCTCGCCACAGTTCTCATCTCCCCGCAGAGCTCACACTCTAGGCTCAGTCGTCCTCCTCAGAAGCTCGCACTCTAGGCTCATTCTCCCCCGCAGACCATCGCACTCTAGGCTCCAGTCTCACCCCGCAGAGCTCCGCCGCTCTAGGCCAGTCTCACCCCAGAGCTCCGCTGCTTCTAAGGCTCATTCTCACCCGCAGATCCGCACTCTAGGTCTCATTTCGCTGCCCCCCGAGCTCTGGAACTCTAGGCCAGTCTGCCTCCGCCGAGTCTCGCACTCTAGTCTTCATCAGCCCCGCAGAGTCGCACTACTAGCCAGTCTGCCCGCAGAGCACGCACTGCTAGGCTCAGTCTCGCCCGCAGAGCTCGCACTCTAGGCTCAGTCTCCCCCGCAGAGCTCGCGCTCTAGGCTCAGTCTCCCCCGCAGAGCTCGCGCTCTAGGCTCAGTCTCCCCCGCAGAGCTCGCGCTCTAGGCTCAGTCTCCCCCGCAGAGCTCGCGCTCTAGGCTCAGTCTCCCCCGCAGAGCTCGCACTCTATTCTCAGTCTCCCCCGCAGAGCTCGCACTCTAGGCTCAGTCTCCCCCGCAGAGCTCGCACTCTAGGCTCAGTCTCCCCCGCAGAGCTCGCGCTCTAGGCTCAGTCTCCCCCGCAGAGCCGTCACTCATTAGGCTCAGTCTCCCCCGCAGAGCTCGCGCTCTAGGCTCAGTCTCACCCCGCAGAGCTCGCACTCTACACGTCGTCCCCCGCAGAGCTCGCACTCTAATCCTCAGTCTGCCCGCACAGCTCACACACTAGCTCATCTGCCCGCAAGCTCGCACTCTAGGCATAACAGTCCTCTCCCCCGCAGAGCTCGCACTCTAGGCTCAGTCTCCCCCGCAGAGCTCGCACTCTAGGCTCAGTCTCCCCCGCAGAGCTCGCACTCTAGGCTCAGTCTCGCCCGCAGAGCTCGCACTCTCTAGCATCAGATCTTCGCCCCAGAGCTCACACTCTAGTCTCAGTCCACCAGCCGCGCAAGAGCTCACACTCCTAGGCTCAGTCTCGACCGCAGATCTCGCTCTCTAGGTTCAGTCTCCCCCTCAGAGCTCGCGCTCTAGGCTCAGTCTCCCCCGCAGAGCTCGCGCTCTAGTCATCCCCCCCCGAGACTCGCGCTCTAGGCTCATCTCCCCCCAGACTCGCACTCTACCCCATCTCCCCCCAGGTCGCACTCTATTCCAGCTCCCCCGCAGAGCTCGCACCTGGGCTCAGTCCCCCCCCAGAGCTCGCGCCTAGGTAAGTCTCCCCCCAAGCTCGCCTCTACTCGTCTCCCCCGCAAGCTCGCCTCCCCCGTAGCACCGCTCCTGTTGTTTTGCGCTTCTCCCTCCGGGGTGACGGGAAATTTTTAACCTTCGAATAATAAAGCAAAAAAACTCTCCTGTTCCGGGATCTGAGCGTCCGAGAGCGACACCTGCTGGAAGCAACGCGCAACTGCGACCCTGCACTGCCGGAGCCCGACACCAGGGGGCGACAGAGAGATAGATAGATAGATAGATAGATAGATAGAAAAGATAATAGATAGATAGATTATGAAAATAAAAATAGTTAGATAGATATAAAAAATGAAAAAGGGTTAGATAGATAAAATTAGATAGATAGATAGATAGATAGGGGTAGAAGATAGATAAAGATAGATATGAATAGAAAATAGAAATAGAAAATTTAAATAGATAGAAAATAGATAAAGAGATAGATAATTTGATAGAAAAAGAATAAAAGAATAGAAATTTGAAAAAGATAATTTGATAGATAGAAAGATGATAATTTGATATTAAAAAAGATATAGAAAAGATAGATAGAATTTTGGAAAATAGATTTGATAAAGATAAAAAGTTTTAAATGAAAATAGATAATATGGGAGATAGATAGATAAGAAAATATAAAAAATAGATAAGATATAGATAATAAAATAGATAGATAGATAAAAGATATGAGATATTTAAAATAAAAGATAGATATGATAGATAGATATAAAAAGATAGATAAAATTTAGATTAAAGATAGAAGATAGATAGATTTTGATAAGAAATAAAATTTATAATTTAAAAAATTAAAAAATGATCTCTTTTATCTATCTTATATCTATCAATCTCAATATCTATCTATCTATCTTTTTTTTCCAATTTTATCTATTCATCCCATCTTCCCCATATTTTATCTATCTCAAAAACTAACTATCTATCTCAAATCTATCTTTTATCTACCATCTCATATCTATCTATCTCATATCATTTTACCATATCTACTATCTCTATCTATCCCATCTCCTCTATCTAAACTTCTCATATCTTATCTACTTCATCTACATCTATCTATTCCCATTCTATCTATCTATCTCATATCTTCTAAACTATCTATCTATCCATATCTATCATCTCATATCTACTATCTATCTATCTCAATCTATCCCACCCCTTTTCTATCTATCTATCTCATATCTATCTATCCCATTTTCCATCTATCATCTAAACCCCCTATCTATTCTATCTATCTCCATCTATCTATCTATCTATCTTTAAACTTTCTCCCTTTTATCTATCCCATCTTTCTATCTTCTATTTTTAACTATCTCAATTCCCATTTAACTACTATTTTATCCATATCATCTATTCCCAACTATCTATCTATCCACTCCTATCTATCTAACCCATCTATCTATCTATCCCCATCTATTTTATCTATCATCTCATATTCCCAAACTATCTCATATCTTTCTTTCCCATCTAGTCTATCCATAAACTTTCTATCTACTATTTTCTATCTACTATCTACCTATCTATCTATTCCTTTTCTATCTATAATTATCCAAATTTTTTTTCTACACAAACTACCTTAAAAAAACAAATTTACTTCACACCTTTTCATCAACCAAACCTTTGGGGGAACTCCATCATCCTTCAAAACCACAACACCCTTTTAATCTTTATCTTCCCTTTTACTCAAAAAATTAAGGGTTTTTCTACTATCATTCATACTTTCCCCACACATCTCAATTTTACCCATATTTCCAAATCCCAAAAACCTTTTCCCCGCCCTACCATTTCCCAATTTTCTTTTCCAACTATTTCATTATTAATTTTCCCTTTTTTCCATTACTATTTACATTTATCCCTTTCTTTAAAACCAACTAGCCCACATTTCCCTTTCTATTATTCATTTATCCCCCTTTTTCCCCTACAATTACATTTTATCCATTTTCTCCCTTTTATTTACATTTATCCCTTCTCCATTACAATTACATTTATCCCTTCTCAACATTTTATTACCCTTTTATTTCCCCTTTTCCAGTACTTTTACAATTAACCCCTTTTCTCCCTACTAAAACATTTTATCCCTTTTCTAATTTATTACATTTGGTATCCCTTTCTTCCTACTAATTTACTTTATCCCTTTTCTCCCTACTACTACTATTTTCCTTTTTTCCTTTTCCTACAATTTCATTTATCTTTTATTCTTCCATTTATTACAATTTATCCCTTATCTCCCTTTTTTCTTTTCCTTCTCCATTTAATTACCCTTGGTATCCCCAAATCTCCATACTAAATTTTTCCCCTTTATCCCTTTTCTTTTATGGTTATTTACATTTTTTTCCTTCTTCCCAAAACTAATTTTCCATTTATCCCCTTGTTTTCTCCATTTTATTACTTGTATTCCCCTTTTTAGTTTATTTACATTTATCCCCTTTTGATTTTTATTACATTATCCCTTTTCTTTCAATTACCTTTATCCTTTTCTCCAAAAACTATTTACATTTACCCTTTCTCCATTTTATTAAAATTTATCCCATCTTTTCCCATTTTATTACAATTT
>JAODAL010043874.1:0-33431 GCA_025379985.1 Phyllomedusa bahiana
TTGCTGTGTAGCGTACGAGGGCTCAGTGATGCCCGTGGTTCAGGCCAGGGACCACCGACAACCCCCCCACCTAAATGGGTCTCGGTGTCCGCTGGCAGGAGGAGGTAAGACCGCTTAACCGCGTAACTAGGGAAGCTGTTGCAGGGGTGACAGGTACACAGTGAGACATGCGTGCTCGGGGTATGAGCTAACTAGCGAGCGGTGTCGCTTTTTCCCCGTTCGGGGCTTTTGGGACGAGACTCCGGGCTGAGCCGAGAGTAGGGGGCAGTGAATCTGTGCAGGGTTTCCTCCCCGCCACTCAAGGTGGCGCCGGCTTCAGCAACCGCCGCGGGGATCCGTTGCGGGGACGTGATGTTCCGCTCAGCGCCCCGCGGATCGGGTCCGTGGGCCAGCTCTCTCAAAACCCTGCACAGATGGGTCCTGGTGTCCGCTAGCGAGAGGAGGTAGGACCGCTTAGCCACGCAACTGATAAAGCTGCTGCAGAGGTGGCGGGCACACCGTGAGGCGCGGCAGTCTCTGCGGCTATGTCGCGTGTTTTCTGGGGTGCGAGTATTTTAAGGAAGCGGTGCCGCGTTGTTGTTCCCCTTTGGGGGGGAGGGGGGTGAGACCGGGCTGAGCCGGGGTATGGCGTCACGCCGTCTACATTTTCCCCCCGCTCACTCAAAAATGGCCCCGGGCTCCAGTAACCCCCGGGGGGCTTGATGCGGGGGGAATTTTGCCCAGCAGGACTTCCGAGATTTCCGGTCAGCTCTATTGAGTTGGTGAGGTCGTCCCCTCAATTAGCTTTTTTTGGCAAATAAGGGCTTATTTAGCCGATTTAAGCCCCTGCTCAAAAACGTCCATCCACAAGCGGGGCTCAGGCCACCCCCCCAAACAGCGGACTTCTCCTATAGGTCTATGGGAACAGGGGACTTCTTACATGGGTCTAGGGGAGACAGGGGGACGTTCTTTACTTAGATCTATGGGAGAGGGGGGGACGTTCTTATATGAGTCTAGGGAGACAGCGGGATTTTACTATAGAGTCTAGGGAGACGGGGACATTCTTACTATAGAGTCTATGGGAACGGGGGAGTTCTTTCTATAGGTCTTGGGAGACAGGGGGGACTTTTTTTTTAATATAGAGTTATGGAGACAGCGGGGATTTCCACTATAGAGTCTATGGGAGACAGCGGGGCGTTTTTTACATTGGTCTTGGGAGACAGCGGGACTTTTTTACTATAAAAGGACTAGGGGAGACAGCGGGACATTTCTATAGAGTTAGGGGAGACAGCAGGACGTTCTCCTATAGAGTCTATGGGAGACAACAACTTTTATATAAGTCTAGGGGAGACAGCGGCGTTCTACTATAGAGTCTTTGGGAGAAGGGGGACGTTCTTACTATAGGGGACTATGGAGCAGCGGGACATTCTCACTTAAGCTAGGGGAGCCGGGGAGTTTTAAATATAGAGTTTTAGGGGGAGACAGCGGGACGTTCTTACTATAGAGCAGGGGGAGACAGGGAGTTTTACTATAGAGACATGGGAGACAGCGGGCATTTTTTACTATAAAGTCTATGGGGACGGGGGGACGTTTTTATATAGAGACTATGGAGACGGGGGACTTTTCTCACTATAGTTCTAGGGCAGACAGCGAAACGTTCTTACTATAGGTCTATGGGAGACAGGGGGAATTTTTACATAGATTTATGGGAGAAGGGGGAGTTCTTACTAAGGTCTAGGGGAAGGGGGACTTCTTATAAGAGACTATGGGAGACGGGGGACGTTCTTACTATAGAGCTATGGGAGACAGGGGGACATTCTTTATAGAGTCTATGGGAGACAGCGGCGTTCTTACTTAGGTCTATGGGAGACAGGGGGCGTTTTTACTATGAGTCTATGGGAGACAGGGGAGTTTTTACTATAGAGTTAGGGGAACAGGGGGACGTTCTTATATAGAGTCTATGGGAGACGCGGGACATTCTTACTATAGAGTCAAGGGGAGACGCAGGACGTTCTTACATAGAGTCTATGGGGACAGCAGGAGTTCTTACTATAGGTTAGGGGAACAGCGGGACGTTTTAATGAGTCTATGGAGACACGGGAGTTTTATATAGATCTATGGGAGACAGCGGGCGTTTTACATAGAGTCTATGAGAACAGGGGACGTTTTACTATAGGTCTAGGGGGGGAACGCGGGATTCTTACTATAGATTCTATGGGAGAAGGGGACTTCTTACTATAGAGTTATGGGAGACAATAGGCGTTTTTTCTATAGGTTAGGGAGACAGCGGGACGTTTTTATTAGAGTCTAGGGGAGACAGCGGGGCGTTCTTACTATAGTGTCTATGGGGACGCGGGGAGTCTTACTATAGAGTTATGGGAGCCCAGCGGGACGTTCTTACTATAATCAGGGGAGACAGGGGCGTTTTTACTATAGAGTCTAGGGAGACAGCGGGACGTTCTTTGTAGAGTCTGGGGGGAAAAACAAGTTCTACTAAGAGTCTAAATGGGAGAAGCGGGACTTTTCTTCTAAATCTATGGGAGACAGGGGAGTTCTTACTTAGAGTCAGGGAGACAGGGGGACGTTCTTCTATAGAGTCTGTGGGGACGGGGCGTTTTATGTAGAGTCTATGGGAGACGCGGGACTTCTAATAAGAGTCTGGGGGGAACAGCAGGCGTTCTAATATAGAAAGTTTTGGGGAGACACAGGACGTTTTTTACTTAGAGTTTTGGGGAACAGGGGATTTTTATATGAGTCTATGGGGACAGCGGGACGTTTTTCTATAGAGTCTGTGGGGGACAGCAGGCGTTTTTATATAGAGTCTAGGGGAGACAGCGATTTTTACATGAGTCATGGGAGACAGCGGGACGTTTTACTTTAGATCTATGGGAAACGCGGGACGTTTCTTACTATAAGCAAAGGAGACAGCGGGATTTCTTATTAGAGCTAGGGGAGACGGGGGTTTTCTTATAAAAGGTCTATGGGGGGACAGCGGCTTCTTACTGTAGATCTAGGGGAGACAACAGGACGTTCTTACATAGAGTCTAGGGAGACAGCGGGACGTTCTTACATAAGCTAGGGGAGACGGGGGCGTTCTTACTATAATCTAGGGGAGACAGGGGGACGTTCTTCATAGAGTCTTGGAGACAGCGGGCTTTTTTTTTTTTTTCCAATTTCTTTTTTTTGCAAACACGTTTAAAAAGGAAAAAATTGTGCAGTTTTGGCCCAAAAAAATAACAGTTATGTAGAACAAGAAAGTATACTATCTACCTAACGGAAGCTTAGTTGGTAACCAACCCGACAAGAACATTAAATTCCCGGGTTGCACTACAGAATCCTAGTCTCGGGGGCCTTACCCACGGTTTAATTTTGTTGTGTACCCCGGACTGATGGCTTTTCTTCCCATGTATTATATTGTGTTCGTTTTTTTCCAAATCTTTATCTTGAAAGTAACATAGAAAAGGAGGGGAAAAAAAGGGGGAAGGGGGGGGGGGGGACGACAAACAAAAAGGGAACCTACCTAGCTGACCCGCACATCCAGCACACCGGTCGACGCTCAGAGTTGCTGTGCACACCTACACTATTCAGATTACTTTGCTATGTTATGAGTCAGACTGCATTGGGTGGTTGACCAGGTACAGGTTAGTAAATTCGAAGCATTCTTTTATTTTTGTTCTAATGTGTGTGGGCAAGAGAGTGATGAAGGTGACCATGGTGGCGAAAGAAAGAAGTTTTGTGCTAGTCTTTCTTTTTGTTGTGCTCTGTTGTGTCTATCCATTCATCGAATATGTGTGACAAATTTATCAAAAAATATTTTTTTGGGTGGCGTGGGCTCGTTTGACTCCAGCACTGTGCAAGGACAGACTTTCTGGCCGTGCTGCCACATAATACAAGAGTCGGTTTCTTGGAAGGAGTGACGGAGGTAGTAATCCTCGGGAAAGAAAGATCCAAACATCGCCCCACGAGCATGAATTGGAGGCAATTTGGAACTAAAGATCCTGGTGAGTGAAGGGCCGAGAATTGTGGAACAGAAGGTCTGTATCGGCGAGGCGGGCAGACAAAGGTCAGTGTAATAGGTCTGCATGAGGTGGTGACTGGCAATATTGGGCATGTGTGGGTTGTCTGAGTGGCCCTAGAAAGGCCTTGTGATGGCGAGATAAGATGACCGTGGGTAATCCGAAAGGCCAATTCCCAGTCTGAATAGTCGGTAGATCTTTGGTTCTGGTTGTTAGAGAAGTGAGAAGGAGGTTAGGGGACAAAGAGGGAATTCTTTTGGCCAATGGGCTGGAGACCACCTTGCATTTTAGAATAGTCTAAACGGCTTATGCAATGCGGTTTGTAAAATCATAGTGAGGTAAACGTTTTGTACGCTTGGGTTGTTTGTCGTGATTTTAAGGAATGGATCATTCCAATTGAATCCGTCAGCTGTTTTGTGACTGCCCAGCATATACTGCATGCCTGCAGATAATGAAAGTGAAGTGCGGACTAGGTCCGGGAATTTAAGTTTGGGCCTGTTGAACATGTAAGGGCGTTGGTTTTAAAGTCTATCAGATCCGCTATTCTACGTTATCCCGGACTTCAGCCACTGTTTGAAATCTGAGAGGAGGGCTTTCCCATGTGAAAATTTGGATTATTTACGAAAGGTAACAGAAGGGATGTGATTTGGGTTTAGTCCTAAGAGCTGTTCGTTTTTGTCCATGCACGCCATGCCGTCATTAAGTAAGAGGGTTTTGCTGTGGTCTCACGGGGGAAGAGTTTGATAAGTGAGATGTACGAGGCTCGTCATTGAGATGTTTGGGAAAGCTGTTGATCTAAGTCAACATCCGTAAAAGTTTGATGTTGGTTAACCATCTCTACTACTGGTTGCGATGGCCATATTGTAGAGTTGAATCTGTGGGAAATTAATTCCATTGGATCGGCGTTGGCTTCATGGACAATCATACTTGTGATGAGGTCTAGGTTGTTTTTTTTTGCAGATAAAAGACCGAAACAAGCCTGTGAATTTCTTCACTTCCTTCGGTTTTAATAATAGTAGTAGGTAGTGATTGTAGTAGTATAACAGTTTTGGGAATGCAATCATCTTTGACCATTTTTGCTCCTCCCAATGGGGTCAAAGTCAGCCTGCTCAGGTTGCAAGAGCCTCTCTAATTTCCCAAAAGGGGTATTATCATTATATTTGTAAAATTTGAGTTGCATTTCTTGGGCATGAGAACTCCAGGTATTATAATGTTGTGGAATTGCCACCTAAACGGGTAATGTACGACCAACGGGGGTTGGACGGTCCTCTAGACAGTTGTCCTTCCGACTTGTCCTATTGACCCTGAAGCCGACAGGGAGCCAAAGCTCGAAGATCCTCCAGTATCCCCGGCAGAGTTGTTCTGGGTCAGTAATATAGAGTAGGCTGTCATCTGCGAAAGCCGAGAGCTTTAATTTGTTTTGAGCCAAATTTGATTTCCTTCAAAGGTGTGTTCTTTTCTAGATGTTTTCTTATTAGCGGGTAATAGATAAGTTAAGAGAAGAGGGGATAATGGGCCGCCCTGCCGTTGGACCTCTATTAATCGGGATTTAACTAAGGGATTGGTTATTGACATTCAACATCGTGTGTGACAATCTGACTGGCAACGACTCAGAAAGGATACAATTGATCTCCAAAGCCTCTGTACCTTAAGCAGGTTTGAGAGGTATTCCCTCGACACCAGAGTCGAATGCTTTTTCTGCATCAAGATTAAAAGGCATTGTTCTGGGAGCGTGTTTGGATCTCACTTTGGGATGTAGATGCTATCGCCATTCTGATCCCAATTTGCAATGCTATTCCTATGAAGCCCTTCTGCGATTCAGATAGCAGAGGTCCTACAGCTCTTGTACCGATTTTTTTCTGCCTTTTTTTTTAGTATTTTGGTGAGGATTTTGTAGTCTTGATTCATTAATGAAAATTTGCCTGTATGAATTGGAGTTCTCAGGGTCTCTGTCGGGCTTCAGGACAAAATAGTTCTCTGACGACACCAAATTCAGATGAGAGGCTAATGTCCCCTGTAAACCTCATTTAGGTAGCAGGTAAGGTGTGGGGCCAAGTGGATGACAAAAATTTGGGTAATATTCTGCCGACAACCCGTCTGGCCCAGGTGTTTTGTGTTGGTAAGTTCCTTTATGACTGCTGTTACTTCTTTTGTGTTATCTCTTTCTCCAAGGAACTCTTAAGAGTAGTGGAGAGCTTTGGTAGAGTCAAAATTTGTGCAATAAATTGCCATTGTGGGGCAGCCGGTCATTGGGGGATGCTTTATAAAATCCAGTAAGTACCTGGAGATGATCTATTGTATGTCACTATAGGGGTCGTGTTGGGATGTGAGTACAGGGTCCTGTAGTGTCAGGATACTACGCTTGGTCGATGGTGGTTTTTGCATTTCTAGCCATGAAGTGAGCTGACTATGTTCCCACTTGAAGAATTTATGTTTTTACGCTCTATGCCCATTTTGCTTGGGCCTTGTAAGTAAGTCTCCATTAATTGCTTAGCCCCAAAAATTTCTTTCTAGTTGTTGGGTTTGGGTTGGCAATTTACGGCCGATTGCTTTTGGTCAAATCGGAGTTCAGAAGAGCGTTATTTTTTTTGCGGGTTTCTTTCTGCACTCAGTTTTAAGTTAGGAGATATGTGTGGGATACCGCAGGACCGCCTTTGAGGACAGACCAAGAGAAGTCCAAACATCAGGAGACATGTTCTAGATTATCGTCACATAATTTGACCACGTGCTTATTAGATACTGTCTAAAAATCCTCCAAGTTCATGAGGTATGATGGGTAATCGCCACATTTTGATTCTACCTTGACTTTCTGGGCTGGGCCCAAAGAGATGGTGTATAGGGGCGTGGTTTGAGAATCATGATATTAAGCTATATCGTTTCTCCAGGACGTGGAAAAAGACCGATGAGATGAGAAAGAAATCGAATACGGGAGTGGTTCCATGGACTTAGAATAGAAGTAAAATCCTTCGCTGTGCCATTTGTAATCGCCACGGATCGCATAAGACGAAGGTGATCTATGAGTGTAAGAGGCTAGCTATGGAGTTTGTCATGTAGGAGATATGTGATCGATCCAATTCAGGGTTGGGATGTTATTCAAAGTCGCCGCCCACAATAAGATTTTGCAGGGATTTGTCTAAGAGGAAGTTATTAAGTTCCGCATAAAAATTGTGGTTTCGTTGATTGGTGTGGTAAAACATTAAAAGGAGCGTGTAGCGGATTTGAAGATGGGTGACTTCTAACAATAGTTATCTACCCTCATTATCGACTGTGTGGCGTGATTTCTGGTGAGACGGAAGTGTGGAACAATATCGCTACGCACCTCGGTTTAGAATTGAATGAGGGGTATACTGCTCTTATCCATGGGGCTTTTAGGCAGTTCATCCTTCTCTATTTCCAATGGGTTCCTGCAAAAAGATATTTTGAGGGCGAAACTTCTTGAGATGGCGATAGTAATTTTGTTCGTTTTATTGGGGTGTTGAGGCCCGCTACATTCCAGCTAGTGATTTTAATGCGTTGAGGGGTGAGGAGGTATTGTGTGCGTGGTTTGTTGTATTACTTATCCTATTCCTGTCGGAGTTCTCGTCGGGATGGATGGTTTGATCCACAAGATGGAGGATCCGTTTCCAGCGAGCAGGGGAGCAGCCTCCCGTTGTTTGCGGCTTTCTGGTGTGTCAGGTGACCGGGCCGCAGCAGGAGGAGGGAAAACATGGGGAAGAAAACAAGGGTTAACACCATCACAGTAACTCGCATTGTGGTCTAAGAAATGCAACATTGAAATGTCTTCAACAAGTGAATTTTGAGTTCAGTAACATGGATTTACAACGTGACACTCTTCTGGCATATGCGTGTTTGTCTTAGTGAACTAGACCCGGAGATAATTACACTAGGGTCGGCGCGTCCGGGAGGAGGTGACGGGCGCGCCTCTCTGGATCCTATAGAGGTGGGATCTTCCGTTCGTTGGTTACTTTTTAGGCGCGCAGGGTACTAGCACTGGAATCGCATATTCCTTTCGCAAAGAGGAGTCGGCATACGGCGGATATGCTTTTCTCTTTGCGTGACTGATGATGAGATAGAGCCTGGGAAAGAAAAATCAGGACAGGATTAGGTTGTGTTGTTGGACCTGAAAAACGATCTTGCTCGCTCGTTGGCTCGATATTCATCCCTTCCCACTGTATTGTCCATTAGCATATCGGGCGATCACTTGTCTTGGCCTGCTGTCCCTCTCCCTACTGGGTGTTCAATCTGTGAGTCGCTCGAATTAGTAAAGGGGTCCTGGTGGGAGGTCTAGTTGTAGGGCCTTGGCTAGTCATCCACCAGGTATTTCTGAAGTTTGTCGTTGGTGATGGGCTCTTGGGTACTCTACGAACGGAGTTTGTTTCTCTCTCTCTGTTCTCTATGATCTTCTTATTATCGCGGAAGAATTTTTCTCGTTTTGGCTTGGGGCAATTTCTCGTCGTTTGCTTCTTTGAACGATGTTTCGCAGGATGAGACTCTGGTTCTCTAGTTCGCATTATCTTCTGAGCATTTCTCCGTGATCTGGGGCCAGAGCTGCGTTGACGAAAGCTTGGATCCTATCTTATTTTTTTGTCAAAGTAGGGGTGAGAATTCCTTGCTACTTCCTGGGCCACTATTAGAGCATTTTCATTGTCCGGGCTTGTTGTGCCATAGGACTTGATGCTGGCGAAAGGTGTGGGGGTGTGTTGTCATTCATCTGTTAATCAACTCCTGTGTGGCCATGGCTGGAGGTGAGGGTGGGAGTTATGGCTTTCTGTTCTTTTCTTTAGTGGTTTGGTCCTGGGCGTTGTAATATTTGGAGGGACGAGCGGGGGGTAGGCGTGTTTTTACCTTGTTTCTGTAGTTGGGACTGAGATCGTAAGTATTTGTTCCATTTCTGTAATGGTAATTTATGGGCGAGAAGGTAAGAGAGGGACAGTCTTGTTTCTGTCGCACGAGTGTACTGGGTTTATTAATACATTAGAAGTCTGTCAGCTACATCTATGATACAGAGAGGAGAGTTAAAGGCTTGGCGTTTGGGTAAAGACCAGTAGGTGGCGCTTGGTGCGATTCTTTGTTTAGCTGCTGAGAGGATGTGTCTGAAATTCTGCTCTCAGATGGGTCTCAGGCGAGTTGTCAGCTGAATGTTTCTGTGTCTATATCACAATATATGCAGTCTGTCTTTCCGTAACTGTGGTGCAACTTTCCCACTAACCACTTTGTTTCCCTCCTTGGAACAGTAGATTCGTAGTCTAGTTTCATGTTAGCTGGCAATTGAGGGAGTGACTATTGATGGTTTGTAGCTTGAAGGGCTCGGCTATGGGGTGCTTCTGTTCTTTAAGTAGAGTGGGCTGAGCGCTTTAGTGATGAGTCAGCAGCTGATGCGGTGTGCTCCTTGAGTCAGAGGTGATTATGCGGTACATTACTCGGGGTTAGGCAGGCTTATTCATGTACAGTGTGGGGGAACGTATGGCTACAGGTTCTTTTCTTTTTATAGGTGCCTGTGCTGTGATGAGAGTGTCACGATGCTGTGTCTGATACAGCGTTCGGCGGCTATCAGTAAGCTTGTGGTTAGAGAGGGAGCTTCACTGTGGGAGTCAGTAAATGAGTCCCGTGATCTAGGGGGGGATTTATAGAGACTTTCATGTATCGGTAAAAATCTGGGAGATCCCCCTCCCCTGAACGATCTTCCCTGCCGTTAATTCCTGCAGGGGAGTTTTTCTTGCTAATGTGGTGCAGGAGCTTTCCCGTTGCCGAGGTGTTGCTCTCTGTCTGGACTCTTTGTGCCTCTCGCTGCAGGGATGACCGCGGCCGGGCACCTTCTCCCCGAACTCTCTTCTTCTCTCCACTATCGGGCTTGTGCATAGTCGGCGCGTCGTGGGGCTTGCTGCGCTCTCCGGTTCTCTTCGCAGGTCCCTCATTCTGACTCGGAGCTCGTAACGGTTTTCACCCAGTTTCTCGTCTCACAGCGGGCATGCAGGCTTTGCCGATATTCACGGGGTCGTACGCGGCCGATAGAGGGACAGTCGGCAAGTCTGAGTCACGTATACTGGGGTTCTCTTGCGCGGCCTGTACTTTTGTCGCCGCGAGCTGGCCGATGTGCGCTGACAAGGAGTGTTGCCGCCTCTGGCTGCCGGCGGGATGACAATATGGGGCTCCTTGGATGGACCACGCGAGCAGTGTTCCAATGATGGTCGTCGGGACAAATCAGAGTGCTGATGCTTGGATGGCGTGGATGGAGCTGGGGCACTGCGGGCTCCTCTAAGATGCGGCCGCTCATGCGTCCGCCCCGGAAGCGGCATTATACATCTTGGCATTTTTGCCTTTTTTCTGAGTCCAGGTCAGGGGATAGTTGGGAGTGGCAATAGCATTCATCGTTCCTCTGGCCCATCAGGGTCATTAGTTGTGACGGCCGACCCTGAGGCGGTTACCTGGTACTGGTTCTGTCTATTAGGGGAAAGGTGTTTTACTGTCCTAATGGTATGCACCAATGTGGGCCAGGTGGATTTTTTGCGACGCTGGTTGATACCGTTCTCCCTCTAGTGCAAGGGGACTGTCATACTGTGTGGTGATTTTAACGTAACGATTTAGAATCCAAACCTTAGATATTCCTTGGGAATCAACCCTGTCCTTATTCGGCCATCAAGAAGGTTAGAGGGGCTTTCTTGTTCCTTTCAGTTGTGATTTCCTGGGGATTCTGCATCCGTCCAGAAGGGATTATTCCTTTTTTTCCAACGCCACCACGGCCTCTTTAGTCGGTTTGGACTATATTATGGGTTCAACATTCAGCTCTGCCCCTGCTGTCTATCCGCCATCAATCGGAAATATTCTATGGTCCGATCAGCTCCTTTTTTTTTGCTCTTTGGGGCTTGGCCTCCAGCAGGGGTTTGGAACGGGAATTTTGATGAACCCCTTCTTTGGATCCCCCTGAGTGACGTCAGAATACCACTCTTGCTTTCTAACTAACCATGGGGGGCGACCTATTTTTTCCCAAACCCGTCGGACCCCAAAAAGCGGGGTAGGGGGTCTTGATTAAGATGGTGCCAGAATTAAGCGGGCCCGGGGGGGAACCCTTAACAAAGCGTTGGGCCCAAGGTTTCCTCCTTAGAATGCACCCATAAGAATGCCCTTTCCCCCCCTTGTACTCCGGGAGCTCGGGAGGCGCGGCAGGAAGCCCGTGCCCCTAAAGGCCCCGGGGGCCCGATTCGCCCAAAACAGTGCCGTAGAGATTTTATGAGCACGGAAAAAAAAGCCGGGCGCATGCTGGCAAGGGCTGTTCGTTTCCCAAAATGGCGCAGACCCTTTTCTCCCCATTAAAACTACCTCAAATCCGTGGGATTGTACGGAGGGAAATCCCCCCTTTTCATCCTTTTCCCAAATTTATACCTGCCCCCCCCTCCACCCTCCCAGCCGGGGGTTTTTCTCCCCCTTCTTTAATGACTAAAATTTTCCACATCGGTTGCGATCCTTGACGAACCTTTTACATTAATGGAGCGCGTCAGTAATCAAAGCCTTTGGGGGGGAAGAGCCCCGGGCCCGATGGGTTAAAAGCCCAATTCTATAGAAAACTCTCGGATTTTTCTCTGCCCCATGGACGTCTTTAATTCAATCTCATAATACCCCTTTACCCCCCCGGATGTTGGCGCACGTAGCTGCATTCTTAAAATGGAAGGATCTCAGTCATGCGGTACTATCGCCCATTTCTTTCCAATGTAGATTCCCAAAAAACTATGCGAACGATCGCGAATAGAATTAAAACCCCCCCTTTTGGCTCTATTGTCCTCCGACAGGTGGGTTTTATACCGGCCCGAGAGGCGCGGATAATACGCTCAAAAAGCTAGACATTGTTCACTATGCACTTTCGTAAGATTCCCCCTTTTGTTCTGTCTTTGATGCGAGAAGGCATTTGACCGTATTTCAGGCCTTCTCTGCATAGAAATTGCATGTTTGGGGTGGGCCCCACTTTTCCCGCCAGGATTGGGGCCTTGTATTGCGGCCCCCTGCCCGTTCAAGGTCAATGGGGCCTTTTTTTCCCCCCTTTCCATTTTGAATGGGAACGGCAGGGTGCCCCTTTTTCCCTTTATCTATGTTTGTAATGGAGGTCTGATGCGGGCCCTAAAATCTAATCCTGATATTAAAGGGACTTGAGGTGGGGTCACGCGAATATAAATATTCAAAGGTTGTGGGAAGCGCCTAGGGAACCGAGCCGAGTGTTTTGCCTTGTGGGGTGTGCCTAACATGTACAGAACCATTGGGAGAAGTTCTGGCCAGGAAGGTGGGACCACCTCATCAGTCATTTTTGACAACTTATTCTGAGGTCCCATCCAATCTCTCTACCTCGCAGAGCTATTTTATGGATGGTACGGCGTGTGGAGGCCCAAATCAACCCTAACAGTCCAAAGTTCTCGAAAACCAGAGGAAGAGGAATCTGGAACCCTGGTCCGACTCGATCCACCTGAGGGATATCCAAATCGACAAGCTATTTCAGTAATCACTTTCTTTGCGTTACTTTTGGAGGTCAGTTGGTCACATGGGGTAGGCTTCTTTGGCCATCCTGAAGAACATGTCTATTTGCAACCAAAACGATATTTCATACTTCCCGCTCTTACAGGCATCCTGATGTTGGTCCCACTTGAATCCTTTGAGAAGGGATATTCTGGCTTCGCCAATGCTGCATGGAACTTGAGCAGATGGGAAGGGTTGCAGGGTGGTACAGATAGAACATGCTTGATTGTATGACTGCATCATGGAACTGATTCTAGAGCAGGAACAAACTTCTGCACATAGCATGAGTTCCTGATTCTTTCCCCACGATGAGTAGCTCCATGGGAGGCCCATGCTGCTAGGCAGTAGATTCCATTCGTTCTAAGTAAAACATACAAGGCCTTTGCACTTCCCAAATTCTCATTCGAGAGTTGCACCATCTTTCTTCCACTGTTTGCTTCTCCTTATGCAGTTTGCCAGATGTTGTTCTTGGCTGATGATCTTACAGTTGGGGGCCCAGCCTGGCTTCCAATCAGAGTGCTGGAGTTAACAGTTCCTGTTTGTATAATAGAATTTCTTCTTCTGGCTCTGGTGGTAACCAATTATGGCACAGGATCCAGCCACTTTGATGACACTGACACCAACAGCTGCTGAGCTTTGCGGCTTGGTCCGCTGTCTGGTTTCCTGGGTCTTGTCTGTCTTCACTTTGCCATGGGCCTTAACCTTTAAGATTGCTACTTTGAGGTCAGTTCAAGTGTGCGGCCAAACAGAGACTTTATCTGTACTGCATGCTTGACTAGGGGATCCCGCAGCAGTGATAATCGCTCTATTATTTCCAGATGAGTTCAAAGTCATGTGCTATGCATATGCATACCTTGAATCAGTCATATAGTGGCTGTCTTTCCTTTGGCCATTTTACAGGCTTCCTCCAGAGCTTGTAATTCAGCAACTTGAGCTGAAAAGTGTGGGGGCAGTGCTTCTCATGAGGATTTCATCTCTGTGTTAATGCAAATCCTGTATAAAAGACCCATCTTCAGTAGCAATATCTTTTATCCATCAGTCCCAGAGAATCAGGAACTGCATGGGGGATCACATCGGTCACCACAGTGAATGCGGCAGCATCTTATCATGTAAGCTTTCAAAACAATCATGGTAGGTCCATACATCTTCTGGTCATAGTCCACTTCTGTTTCTTCCCCTACTGTGTAAGTGGAAGAAGAGTGGCTGGGTGAGGGCACAGTAAAGAGCACTTGTAGAGCGTAGATGGCGCCTGATGAGTCATAAGATCGGCAAGTCTGCTGTAGGACTGCAGCAAGTCAATGGGGGGGGCCTGAATTAGTACATCATTTCCCAGGACGATGTCTGAGGTCTTAACCAGTAAAATCTTGTGGCGTGTACAACGCCTTCAAGCAGTTTGGCGCTGTCCGAGCAACTGATCCAGACGAGCTGACTAGTATCCCAAGGGGCGTTGGTTTCCAGCATGGTCTTGAAGTGCGGACTTCCAAGGCGTGTTTACATGGTGATGAACAGGATATTAGTCACCAACATTTAGTAGGTCCTGGATCTGAATCTTCAGGCCTTCTTCCAAGAGACAAACTGACACAGCAGTACTTGGCAGAAGTCCAATCATCGTCGGACCTTGGACCATAAGTCCTGTGGTAGCTGTTGTAGAATGGTAGGTGGTGAATCTTGGACATGGGTTCCATTAGGAACAATTATCACTGCAGATAAGGCCTTAAGGGCACAGCGGTAAACCTAGTCGCATCTTCACGATGCCGGGTCATACAGGTCTAATTCATGCCCTACTGGAGTTATCCCTGTATTTGTGCCATCATGAGTCTGCAGAAGGTTCGCTTCAAGTAGAGTCACAGGCAGTTGTCTTGATACTAGGAAACGGATCATCAAGTCATGGGAAGTGACCACAATTAATTGCATGGTGGAGAGTGGACTTAAGAATGCGACCCTCTACCCCAATAACAGCTAAATTATGTCTAAGAGATTCTGGAACCCAGGGGGTATAGGCCTCAGAGATAAAATGCATAATTTTGTAGGGAAACATAAAGATACGGCAGGAGATAAGTGTGGAGGGAGATGGAACGGCTGTCATGAATGTGTCAACCTATTTCAGTTAAACTCAAATCCCATGGTGAGCTTATAATAGCAGATGGTAAGCTGAAGTGCTTCCCATGTCAATATCTTGCCGCTAATAGACCGTTCCCCACACAAGGATTAAAAACGAGCAAGGGGAGATCTCCTGCGCCCAGTCAGGATAGCAATCTCCTCTCACTTGGCCCTTCTCCATACGATAATTCTCACAGTCCTGGCAAGCCTCAGACACCAGCTTTTCCATTATAATCTGTGCCAACCCCCTCGGTGTTGACAATTAGGGTTGGCGGGGTTAACTATCGGCTCCCACCCGTTGAGTGGTGAGGTCCCCAAGACCCACGAGAACAGTACTTATGACCATCGTGCCTGGTCCTTAACAATGCAACTGAGCTTGGGATCCCACCTTTCCAGATTGTACTCGGTCCCAGCAGGGGGGTACAGAGCACGAGGGGCCTGCCCCATTCCCCGAAACCCCCCTTGACCAAACGCGGGTGAACACCGCACTGGCGGGTCATCACGCTCCCCCTGAGGTTCTCGGTGCTTTAGGGGTTGGACTTGGGGGGGGGGTGGGGACATAGGGGAAGACAACATTGTTCTTTCAGTAGCTTGTCTCAACATGCTAGGCTTATCTTCCAGATTTATAATACCAAATACACAGAGCGGATTAAGCGCTTTTTTCCTCTCAAGTCTCATATAATTATATATATTATTTACTATCTTTTCTCTTCGAATCAAACTGACACCGACTGCACTTATTCTTGACTGACGCTACAAATTCTCATTACACTTAGAGCCGAGGAGAAATGTCCCCGTACACAGCTACCCCCCCTAACAGAGGCTTTGAATCGAAGCCAATGGTTAATACACTCTGCTGCCAAATTACTGTGTGAAAGGGATAACCAATGATTAGCTTGAATATAAAATTAACCTGAATGCAGTTTTTTTCATACCTAACTAAAACAGAAAAATTAATTCCAAACACGTTTTTCTTCCAGTATCCTTCCCTCCAACACTTTTCAACTTCCACAAAACCTCTTTTGGCAAACTTTTGGCCACTCGGGAGTTAAGCCCGTGCCATCTCCAACCATCCTTTGTCAGATAACTGCCCTCTTTGAATCTCCACTACCTCTCATGCCATTTCTAGATTGGAGGCTTGCAATCTTCCCTTCTTTGCAATGCCCACCCAATTTTTAAATCCATTTCCGGAATCATTTTCACATACTTTTTCCCTTCTTTTCTACATACAATTTCTTCCACAGTCTCTGCCCCTTCAGGCAACTTATGCTCTTTGTGAAGCATCTAAACATTTGGTGTTCTAATACTTTGGGAGGTTCCTCCAAACCTGACAAGACTACACACCGTTGGGCCACCACCCCCTGTGGCCCAGCATCCCGGTCTCACAACACAAGTATTCTATCAAAATAAAAAAGGACCCTAACTACACAAACAATAGTCCCACCCTTTATGTTGCCCACAATTGGGATCCGTACCTATCCCGGTCTTTGCCCATAATATATATGATAACTTTAATATGGTTTCAGAATAATCCCAACGGATTAGTCTCCACCCGGCCCACCTGAATAGTCTAAGCAATAACATGATCTATAGTCCTAAAATACCCGAGACGTCCCGTAACCCACTCAACAAAGATCCCTTAGAGACATTCACAGGTTCCCACTATAATTTCCGCAACAATACCGGCAAAGTGGGTTGCGTTGACTACAAACATGACATCCGAACTACTGGAAGTCAACAGCACAAACAAAAGTCGAAACGTGGGCCGCTGGGAATCAAGTTGCTCAAGGGACGAGGAGTCACTTTAAATTGTGACCACCCCGCGGACAGATACCACAAGCATCTACTAACCGGAGACATCCAACTGAGGCCAACGTAGTTAAATAGATATAGATGTATCACTCACCCGTGATTCTTTAGAGGCTGCAGTTCCTCAATTTGATATCCACCCGTCCCGCCTCAAACGCCCGTGGCAGGTTTCGGTCCTCGGGGGTCCTAGATCCACCTCAGTCAGCCTCACGATGCGGCGCCATAATGTTGGTGGTCCGTTTACCAACATTGGGGGTTCACCCCGTTTGCCCCGGATTCCAAATTATTAAGATCGGAGGAACATAAATCGCCGATTAAAACTGAGTCAACTCAGAGATTCTGATTTCTGGATCAAATTCCTTTCATGTTCCAAGCAATTCTGACAAAGCAAAGCCTTACACACATTTGTATGATCTCTAATCAAGCAAGCACAGACGCAGTACAGGAGAGAGGAACGGATGTATGTCCATATTTAGGCTCTGTATAAGTACAGTATTAATGGTCCACGTTGTCTCTATCTGGGTAAAAAGTCTCTGGGATTATGCATTATGCCCAAACTTCAGTGTAATTTCCAGTGAAACAAACATCAGATAAGGAGACAATGCTGTAGTTCACATCTTTAGAGGAAACAGATAACAAGTGGTCACATCAGAGCCCTCTTAGCTTATCTCATATTTGCTGCATCATTCTCCACAAAATGGAATCTGCTCAGCTGAAATGCCTTATAAGAGAAAAGCTGTGGATTCATAATTATACATATAACACAATATTGATTCAAACCTCTCTACCTTCACAGATGATAACATCCCTAAGTGGGAGATTCGGCGACAGCTCAGTCACTCGATCGCTCATTCAATCAGAACCAGTAATTATGGCTAGAAGCCATTAGTTGTAAGGTTAGGCTAAGATAGTTGCGTGGGAAGTAGAGAGATTGTCACCATTAATATAAACCAAACCCTGACGGGGGTTAAGGAGAGGAAGAAAAAGAAGAAAGAAAAAAAAAAAAATTTTGGGGGGGAAGAAGGGCGAGGGAAGGAAGCAGATGAGAGAGGGATACAAGTGAGGGAGGGAGAGAGAAAAAAAAAGGGGAAGAAAAGGTGGAGAAAGGGGGAAGTGAAAGGGTAGTGAAATGGAGCATCTTGTCAAGGAGATCAGAAGCAATATCACATTGGCAGCTTCCTATATAAAGGCATTTCTTAAAGTTATCTCACAAGTCCGCAGTCCTAGGGATCAGCGAAACCGGCTCCATCCTTAAAGAAGAACGAGGAATGCAGGATACAGGTGCATTGGGACTTATACATCTCTTTTTCAAGACACAGTCTTGCAGGCCGTGACAGCGTACCTTCCCCAACATCATCTCTAACCTTCATCAAGCAACCACTTGTTATGGCCCAAAAGAATCAGAAAAAGAGAAACAGCCATCAGTCTCAGTTATTAGCATCTACAGATGACTTTGTAGCAAAAGCGAGAAAGCTCTCCCAGACAGTAACATGACTGCCCACTGGAAAGCAAGAAAGCCAGAAATGAGTCACCTAAGGAAAAACTCCAGACTCCATTGCTGGGGGAAAGCCATTGGCTCAAACGACCCCGAAGAGCACTACAGACATATGATGTCAGCACTTAATGAGCATCGCAGTTTTGAGGAACAGCAACAACGGCTGTACCAACTGGCCAACACCATGGCAGTACCAACCCACAGTGATCTGCTCCGGGCACGACAACAAGTGACAGCTGCTGTGGTGCGAAGCTCACATATCCACCTCCAGTAACTTCTCAAGACAGAGGAAGAAGCGGGGCCCTCCCACAGCATCGGGATACTTCCAACTTCACTGACAGGGAAATGTCTCACCCGCCTCCACTGCTATTACCACAAAACGCCCCTCACATCACTCTGGGGCCACACCTGAGACCACCATTTCTTGGGGAGCCATCTGTATTGTGTCAGAGTCCAGGTTACGATTCTTGCAACCAGCCCAAGCTGAGATGTTTGCACGACAGCAAGAATTTCAGGGAAGCAGAATTTGGGCCAGACTTGGATGTCGGCAGAAACTATCCGCCAAAAGAAGCTAGAGAATCTACACAGACAGCAACCTTTAGCTGGTGATCCACTGATTCCTCCCAAGGAATCCCAAAGTGCTAGGAAAACAAGTCAAAAGTCTGCTCATCACTAGCTGGAGCCCCAAGGAGACTATAGTGAAACAAAAGGAACTCTTGGATCAACACACCACCAAAGCCTGTCATTATCTCCATCAGAGTCACCTACTCATCATTTGGGACCAGGAATTAACAAAGGAGGTGCAAAATATTTTCCCTCCAGCTCAGTGCCTCCACATCAACCGCTCCCTGTGGTTTCCACAATGCACTCCTTCCACCCAGCCGCATTTCACCGAAGAAAAAGAAATGGCAACACCACAAACCACATCAGAAAGAAGACCTCCCTTTGATGAAGAACAAACTGAACGGATTGACTGGCCTATGGGACAAATTACAAAGGTTCTTCCCAGCAAAGATGGCAAGACCGGAAGGTGAGTTGAAGATATCCAGGAAGGGTGAGCCTAAAACATTTGGGAAGGGCCCAAACAACGAACTCATTCTGATACGCCCATTGAGGATTTCCTGAAGGATGAACAGTACCCCAACTTTGTTCCATATTCCTAAGTTGATAAACAGGACTACTTGGGTTTCATAATGCATTCTAACATGTTTTGTTTCAGGTTGTGGAACTATATTTTATAGACATTAGTTTATAGTGAAATCCCCATAATAATTTTTAGATGGGGAGTGTGCTGTTCTCCTCAGTCTCAAAGGGATTGTTATTCAACTGTATATTATTGCATCCTTTCTCCATCCATTCTATATTATGTATTGTTGCTAGGGGCTGCCATCTGCTGACCAGAATTTACAAAGTGCCCCTCTGTCTTTGTTCGTAAAGTTTTTCTCTGAGGGAGTGTGGTTTTTTTAAGCTTTTGCTGTGTCATTTCCTGTTAGTTATTTTCATCTTAATGTGACTGGAGCACACATCTTTTGGGCTAGCAGAAGCATCACTTTCTGACCAGCAAGTTGCAGCAAACTCCAGTAAATTGCAGCAGACATTCAGCAAAAAAGAAAACAACAACAGTGCAGCAAAGCAACAGAGCAGCAACAACAAACAGCAGCAGCAACAAACTGCACCAAGGTTTATACTACAGAGATAACCACAGTTCTGTATCAGTGATCATTGCTGAAACAAAGGTGAAAAACCCCATTCTGTTTCATACCACTGTGTTTCTATATATACTAAGATGAGCCTGCTTGGGCCTGTCTGCTCCACATTCTGGATATGAAGGTAGGAAAGTCTCCCAGTCACTATCATCCACCAGCCAGTTACACCTTCATTCGCCTCATGTGGGGAAAACACTGATGTTTGATGGTCTTCCCTCTGATGGTTGATGGTCCTCCCTCTGCTGTTTGGGGGGGGGGGGGTCTTCCCTCTGATATTTGGGGTCTTCCCCCTGATGGTTGGGGGTCTTTCCTCTGATGTTGATGGCCTATCCTCTGATGGTCCTCCCTCTGATGTTTAGGGTCTTTCTTCTGATGTTTGGTATTTGGGGTCTTCCCTCTGAGGGTTGATGGGCCCCCCTCTGATGTTGGGGGGGGGGGGTCTTCCCTCTGATATTTGGGGTCTTCCCCCTGATGGTTGGGGGTCTTTCCTCTGATGTTGATGGCCTATCCTCTGATGGTCCTCCCTCTGATGTTTTGGGTCCTTCTTCTGATGTTTGGGATTTTCCCTCTATTTTCCCTATGGGGGTCTTCCCTCTGATGTATGGGGGTCTTCCCCCTGATGGTTGTGGGTCTTCCCCCTGATGGTTGATGGTCTTCCCTCTGATGGTCTTCCCCCTGATGGTTGGGGGTCTTTCCTCTGATATTTTTCGGTCTTTCCTGGGGGGTCTTCCCCCTGATGTTGGGGGGAGGGGTCTTCCCTCTGATGGTTGCGGGTCTTTCCTCTGATGGTTGGGGGTCTTCCCCCTGATGTATGGGGGTCTTCCCCCTGACGTTTGGGGGTCTTCCCCCTGATGTTTGGGGTCTTCCCTCTGATTGTTGATGGTCCTCCCTCTGATGTTTGGGGGTCTTCCCTCTGATATTTGGGGTCTTCCCCCTGATGGTTGGGGGCCTTTCCTCTGATGTCGATGGCCTATCCTCTGATGGTGGATGGTCCTCCCTCTGATGTTTGGGGGTCTTCCCTCTGATATTTGGGGTCTTCCCCCTGATGGTTGGGGGTCTGTCCTCTGATGTCGATGGCCTATCCTCTGATAGTCCTCCCTCTGATGTTTAGGGTCTTTCTTCTGATGTTTGGGATTTTCCCTCTGATTTATGGGGGTCTTCCCTCCGATGTATGGGGGTCTTCCCTCCGATGTTTGGTGGTCTTCCCTCTGATGGTCTTCCCCCTGATGGTTGGGGGTCTTTCCTCTGATATTTGGGGTCTTTCCTGGGGGGTCTTCCCTCTGATGGTTGGGGGTCTTCCCTCTGATGGTCTTCTCTCTGAGGGTTGGGGGTCTTCCCCCTGATGGTTGGGGGGTCTTCCCTCTGATGTTTGATGGTCTTTCCGCTGATGTATGGGGGTCTTCCCTCTGATGTTTGATGGTCTTCTCTCTGATGTTTGGGGGTCTTCCCCCTGATGGTGGGGGGTCTTCCCTCTGATGTTTAGGGTCTTTCCTCTGATGTTCAGGGATCTACCCTCTGATGGTTGGGATTTTCCTTCTGACGTTTCATGGCCTTTCCTCTGATATTTGGGGTCTTTCCTCTGATGGTTGATGGCCTTCCCTCTGATATTTGGGGTCTTCCCTCTGATCCCTCTCATATTTGGGGGACTTCCCACTGATGGTTGATGGTCCTCCCTCTGATGTTTAGGGGTCTTTCCTCTGATGTTGATGGCCTATCCTCTGGTGTTGATGGTCTTTCCTCTGATGGTTGGCGGTCTTTCCTCTGATGTATGGGGGTCTTTCCTCTGATGTTGATGGCCTATCCTCTGATGTTTAGTGGTCTTTCCTCTGATGTATGGAGGTCTTCCCTCTGATGTATGGGGGTCTTTCCTCTCATGTTGATGGCCTATCCTCTGATGGTTGATGGTCCTCCCTCTGATGTTTGGGGGTCTTCCCTCTGATGTTTGGGGGTCTTCCATCTGATGTTGATGGCCTATCCTCTGATGGTTGATGGTCCTCCCTCTGATGTTTGGGGGTCTTCCCTCTGATATTTGGGGTCTTCCCTCTGATATTTGTGGGTCTTTCCTCTGATGTTTGAGGGTCTTCCCTCTGATGGTTGGGGGTCTTCCCCCTGATGGTTGGGTTTTTTTTTTTTTTTAATAACACATTTTATTTGGTTTTAACAGCTTTACATAAGACAAAAGTTTAGATCAGTATGAAGTTATAACATATCAACGAAAGTGCAGTTCCATCAAAAGGAATAGACAGTTCTTACCAAAAAGAACAAGGAATACAGACTTCCTAAAAAATCTATACAGTTGCAATAGTGACCCCCACACTGTACTAACTAACGGCTCTTAATGTTCAAAATCAAGAGTCGAAACTAATGTGCGTCGAGAGAGCCTAGTCGGTGCTTCGCCATTGACACAATAGGGAAGCGGGCGGGGGTAAAGCTCCATTCAAGGTAGCCTGTCATAGCAGTTAAATAAATATCAGAAACTAGATACATGAGTAATTAAGTGAAATAAATTGAATGGTTAAAAAAAAGAAAGAAAAGAAAGTCTAAATTAGACTTATCAAACATTCAAAAAGTGAGTCTGGGCGACCCCGCACTGCAGACAGAAGAAAAAAGTTGAACGCCCACCGGAGAGGGTGGTCTGGGCTAGATAAAGAGGAAGGAGGGGAGGGGAGGAGCGAAAATAAAATATCACCTCTGTTCCAATACTCCCAGGGTACCCAGTAGGCCTTCTCTGGCATACCAACCCGTGTGCCGGAAGGAAGCCATCAGATGGGCTATCGCATCAGCAGAGAAGTGTGAGAGAATAAATGGTTTCCATTTCTTGATAAACTTTTCAGTACGTAGCTCTTTATGCCGCTCTGTCTCCAATTTGTCAGCTATCAAGTACTGTTTCAGATTATCAACTAATAGAGACAGGGGCGGTGTTTGTGGTTTTAACCAGTAAAGTAGGAGACAACGTTTGGCTACTAGGGTGGCAATGTGGACAATACTAGGGACATATTGCGCCGTTCGTGGCGGTGCGCCAGGAGGTTCCGCCTCGTCAGGGGGTCTGGTGTAGTGGAAAACCAGAAAGTCAAAATTCTTGGTCAACGTGACATGCCAGTGGCGTCGCACATAGTCAATGAAGTTATCCCAAAACTGTTGGACATCAGGACACTGCCACAGACAATGCCACATAGTCGTAGCAGGGGCGTGACATTTTGGGCAGGTAAGGCGCCTGTCTGGGAAATTAGGAGATGGGGGAAGGTTGAATCCATAATAAGCGTTATGTATAATTTTGAAGTGGGTTTCTCTCCAATTTTCACTAATCACTTCCTTGCGGATTTTAATTAGGCCCGACAGGATCTTATCCGGGAGTTCGGGGTCCTCCAGCATGCGGCCCCACTTCGCAAAGGGCGATTGGCCCTTTCTATGCCATTCCCAGTATCTCAATATACTGTAAATGCCAGAAAGAGTGAAGCATGCGCTATGACATCTCATTAGGGAGTCAAAGCCATTAGGGGCACACACTTTAGAAAGATCCCTGAGCTTTGATTTACAAAAGGAGAGGACTTGCATCGCAGGGAACACATGGGCGGGCGGAAGTGCGTACTTGGCTCTGATTTCAGATGGAGATAGCCACCTTTTTTCTTCCAAGTGCATCAAGTGCTCCGCATATTGCACTCCTCTCTCCCTCCATAACCTAAACATAGGGTTTAACCGACCCTGAGGGAACTCTGGCAGGTTCCATAGGGGGAGCTTCTTTGACATCTGGTAAGGCAGCAGCAGTAGTTTACGAATATGCTTCCACGTGGCTATTGTGTCTTTGAGTAGAAGGGAGTTCTGAATTTCAGCAGGAATCAGTGAAAGCTTGGTATGCAGGAGAGCACGAGGGTACCACGGGTGCATCAGCTCTTTTTCCAAGTCCAGATTTGTGTATTTATTCGTCTCTCCCAGCCAATCCAAGACATGTCTGGTGAGGCACGCCAGATTATAGAAGCGCACATTTGGGAGATTGAGTCCACCTAAGCTTACTGGGAGCATCAATTTATTAAGTGCTATTCGGGGTCTCTTTCCTGACCAGATGAAGCGGGAGAAGGAGGATTGGAGTTTATTTATGTCAGTGTGGCGTAACAACAAGGGGAGGGTTTGAAGGGGATAGAGAAGCCTCGGGAAACAGATCATTTTAATTGCAAGGCATCTACCTGCGAGGGAGAGAGGGAGGCCCTGCCACCTGTGAAGGTCGTCTGAGATTTTTTTATCAATGGAGGGAAATTTAAATTATAGTGTTGGGAGACCTCCCAATTTTTATTCCCAAGTATGTGATGTGGGACGCAACAGGAGCTAAGCGTGATCCCAAATCATCCCAAGTGGACCTTGGGAGGGGGGGACCAATCTCCAATAGTTCGCTCTTAGAGGAGTTAATTTTATATCCAGAGTATTTTCCAAAATCCTCAAGAAAGGAGAAAACCTTCGGAAGGTATCCTATTGGGTCTGAAACAAAGAGGAGGAGGTCATCCGCAAAGAGGGCTGTTTTAACCTGACCGAGGCCCACATCAATAAAGGAAAGAGGTCTGAATCTTCTAAATAGCGGGCTAGGGGCTCTATTGCGATGTCAAATAATAGGGGGGAGAGGGGACAGCCTTGACGTGTTCCCTTGTGGAGGGAAAAACGGTGCGAGAGGAACCCTGGGGTGTGAACCTGGGCAGTAGGGTTGGTGTAGATAGCCGAGAGAAGATTTCTGAAGTTACCCCCGATCCCCATGCGGACTAGGACCTGCCATAACCACTCCCACCGGACATTGTCGAAAGCCTTTTTGGCGTCTATAGCGATCATGACAGGATGACCGGTGGGAGAGTGTGGACCCTTCCCCCTCTCCAGCACTGCAAGGACCTTCATGAGGTTTCCAACTGCAGTCCGACCCTTGATAAACCCTTTTTGAGAGGGGCCGATGAGGGAAGGCAGCAAATTAGCTAGCCTATTGGCCATGATTTTTGACAAAAGTTTCTGGTCAGTATCTATCAAAGAGATCGGACGGTAGGAGGATGGGAGAAGGGGATCCTTACCCTTTTTTGGGATGACTTTTATGTAAGCATTTTTCGATTCCGGCCAGATAGCGTCCTCCCCGACTACGTGGTTGAAGTAATACGTCAGTAATGGAGTCAGGGGCTCCTCAAGAATCTTATAAATGTCACCCGAGAACCCGTCAGGGCCCGGGGCCTTCCCTAAGGTCAGTTGACGAATGGCCAATTGCACTTCTTGAGCGGTGATCTCGGCATTAAGAGATTCTAGCTGTTCAGGAGACAACCTTGGGAGGGCCACAGATGCCAGAAACTGGCTGCCGTCCGCAGTAGCGGAGCCATCAGAACCCCCATCAGAGGAGTATAGCTTTTCATAGAATAGTTTAAGAGACTTGTTAATTTTAATTGGGTCGGAGGTAGTCTGTCCGCAGGGAGTGCGGATAGAGGTAATGTGGGCGGGATTGTACCCACCTTGGAGCAATCTTGATAGAACCTTCCCTGCTTTATTCCCATGACAGAATAGGGTAGATCTCAAATGGGATCTCTGGACCTCCTCCCTACGCCCCAACCAAAGGTCAAAAACACTCTTTGCGTTCTCCCATTCCCTCCTGGACTCCTCCAAGCCGTCTGTATAGTCTTGCTTCACTTTTTCAGTCGCCTTCTTATATTCGTCATTTAGTTTCCGTCTATAGGAGGAAGTATGGGCGATTTTACGACCTCGTAGAACTGACTTGGCAGTTGCCCAGAAGAGAGGGATGTCAGTCAAGTGTTGTAGATTGGTGGATTCGTATTCCAGCCACCAGGCACGTACCAGATCAGCAAATGCCTCAGTCTTGGCCATGTACGAAGGGAACCGCCAGATAAAGTCCGATCCCTTCTGAAAAACATCCGCTATCTCAGCTAGCACTGGGGAGTGATCTGAAATCAGCATATCTAAAATTTCAGAGGAAACCAACCTCCTCTGCAAGTCTTGGGACAAAAGGACGTAATCTAACCGTGACCAAGATTGTTGAGAAGGTGAGAAAAAGGAGAAATCCCTGTCATCGGGGTGGAGGTCTCTCCAGCCATCTCTCATCCCTGTGGAACTAAGAAAGCGACCGAGAACACCAACATTGGGCCTATTGGGAGTGGGTGTAGGGGTATTTAGAGAAGGGTTTCTTTTCCTATCTAACACTTCATCTAGAACCACATTCATATCGCCTCCAATGACCGTGGATGTGGCAGCGTCTCTTAGTACCAGGTCAGCTATCCTCAAAAAGAACGGTCTGCTCTGCGAATTGGGGCTGTAAATGTTGAACAAACTTATGGGGTTACCATTATGCTTAATTTTCAAGTGCAACCATCTACCTTCCTGATCAGAGTCGTGAGAGACTATTTGCAGGGGGGAAGTTTTTGTGAACTAAAGTGATTACTCCAGCCTTCCCCTCCTTTGCGGGGGACCCAAAGACATGTCCAACCCATAGTTTGCGCATCCGGAAGAAGTCCTCCTGTGCCAGGTGGGTCTCCTGAAGGAAAACCACATCTGGGTGGGTCTTTTTCAAGTGGCGCAAAATTCTGATCCGCTTGTTTGGGGAACGGAGCCCTTTAGTATTCCACGTGACCACTCTCATTTAGAACGGGCGGAAAGAAGGAGTAAGGACAAGAGATGAAGTTACGTCAATTGGTCAGGTATACAGGAGGCTGCAGTGCAAGGCGTCAGACCCAAAATACACTTCTAAACAATAAAGAAAAGAAAGGCAGTGCGACAACTGTACAGAATTAGTGAACTTAGAGTTATATTGCACAGATTAGCGCATAAAAGTATAACAAACTACGCAGAGAGCCAGGGACAATCCCACTCAGACTCTCCTATTGCGTGAGAGGACTTCACTCTTTTCTGGCACGGAGAGGGCGCACACAGAGATAAGTCGATAGACGGAACAGAAATGGAAACAAAGGTGCCCGCCAGCCTCCCTGCCAGAAAGAAGAAGCAAACTCATGCGACTCTTAATGCTCGACTTCCCATCAATAAAAACTGAGAAATCGATAACCCTTCCCTCTAACCTAAAAAGAGAGCGGTGTTGGAACCGACATTACAGAACTATGAACAGCAATAAGTCCACAGCTCAAGCAGTTTCTCAAAAAGAACAGAGCAGCTGTCTGCATTAGATAACAGATGTAAGCATCAACAATCAAGACCCTAGCTGCAGTTCAGCAGCGTTTACTCACTGCCCCAGAAGCGTTAGGAAGTCCATGTTGACCCCGGGGATCCTGGTGTAGCAGTTCAAGTCGGTGACCGCAGCGGAGTTGTGGGAAGAAGACGGGCAGTTGGAGACTTTTTTTTTTTGTAAACATAATTTTTTTTTTTCAAATTCAAAAAGCTTTTATTAATGGTACAACAAATACAGTATTTGCAAGGCAACATTTTTAGACTCAGCATAGATACACTCACAAATTACATCAGCAGAGGCATAGTTCAGAGTGGTGCAATTTAGAGGAGCAGGTACATATCAACAAGAAGCAAGGAAAAAGGGGAGTTGAGACACAGAGAGACTGTATCTTTTAGGGGTAGTAAGCGATCAAAATCGCTGGATGACAAGCTCGGCACATTGCCACAACTGAGAGCAGTGGTGAGATATATCCATAACATATATGATAATCAAACAAAGCATATTCTCGCAACAGCGAACTTAGAAAGAAAAAAGAACGAAAAGGAAGAAAGAGGGGGTCGGCCTCAATAAACCATGCCCTAAACCATCCACATCAACTGAGCTGAAAGCATCTGTCTGACAGACAGGGGGCCAGAGGTACATCAATGGAAGGAGCGGTTAAGACTCACTTTGGCAGAAAACAAGCCAATCCTCCCAGGTCTGTAAGTGTCTGAGGGATGATTGGGGAGCGACATTCCTGAGTTCCTCCATGCGTTGCAAAGTATGGACTTCCTGTAGCCAGGAAGAAATAGACGGCACAGTCGATGACAACCACAATCGAGGGATGACCATTTTAGCAGCCAGGATTAGGAACGAGAGCAGATGGTTTCGGAGGATGGGGGTAGGGAGGGGGATCTGGAAAGGAGCAAGGCGGCAGGATCATTTGGTATCCTTATGCCTGTAATCAATTGAATAAGGTCCAGCACCTTTTCCCAGAAGGGTTGCAGTTTCGAGCAGCTCCACCAAATATGGGACATGGTCCCGACGTCAGCCAGACATCGCCAACAGAGATTAGAAGCCCCTGGGTATATAGAACGCAGTAGGGCTGGGACCCTGTACCAACGTGTGATAATTTTATAGTTTAGCTCCTGGGCTTTGACTGAAGCAGACGACCTGTGGGCCAGTAGAAACATTTTTTTCCATTCTTCAATCCCCATAGTTCTCCCCAGCTCCCTTTCCCAGCTCCTCTGGAAGGGATAGTCCCCTCTGGCGGATGCCTGCAGAAGCCCATAGATTCTTGACAGGGAGCGTTTCCCTTTCTGGCCTCGTAGACACCACTCCTCAAACGGCGTGAGAGGCCTGTGAAGATCGAATGTGGTCTTACAAGCAGAATACAGGCTGCGCAACTGGTAGTAGGTTAGCCTGGAGAGCGTCGTTCCTGGCAGTCCTCCCGACAATTCCAAATAGGATTTAAGGGCATTTCCTGAGAGCACAGACCCAAACGTCGTGGCAGGTGGGCCGTTGCCTAGGAGAGCCTAGGAGACCGGGTCAGGCACCGCTGGGTTACCCCTCAGTGGCATACATAGGCCCCCTGGTCGGAACAAGGTCAATTTAGTTGCAAACTTCCTAGACTGAGACGGAGGTGCGGGTTACTAGCGGAACCCGGGCGAGGAGCTTATTCGTCAAGTGCGTGATTGGCAGCCAGGGCAGTGCAGCCACTGGAGCCTCGTACAGGAGGGATTCAAGCTGAACCCAAATTTTCGAGGACGTATTATGAAAAGCATCTAGGACCCGCGTCATTACTGCCGCCAAGTAATAGGCTTGGAAGTCTGGGAGGGCCAACCCCCCCTCCGCCTTTGGTTTAGTGAGCGTGGAATAGGCTAGCCTGGGATGTTTTTTGGCCCAGACAAAGTCTGAGGCCATTCTACGCAAACCGTCAAAGAAAGGGCCCGGAAGCAGGACTGGGATGGCCTGAAATAGATATAGGAGGCGGGGAAGGACGTTCATCTTTAGTATGTTTATGCGCCCAATCCAGCTAAAATCCTTCCTGTCCCACTTCAGCAGATTGCGATTAATGACCTCCAACAGTGGGGTGAAATTAAGCTCAAATGTCCTATCCAGATTGGCTGGGATATTCACTCCCAGGTATTTGAAGGATGAGGTAGTCCAGGAGAGGTAGATCTCAGCTGCCTAAGGACCCCTTCAGGGACATATACACTGAGGGCAACGCTTTTGGTCATATTAATTTTATGATGGCTAAAAGAGCCGTATTGTTGCAAAACTCGAATCACTGCCGGCAGCGAGGATATCGGGTCAGTGAGGTAGAGCAGCAGGTCATCAGCGAATGCTGAGCATTTAATGTGTTGGCGAGCTATGTGGATACCCCGAACAGCTTCATCTGCTCTTATAGCCTGCATGAGATGCTCCATTGCTAAGATGTATAGCAGAGGGGATAAAGGGCATCCCTGTCTGGTACCATTGCCTACAACGAAGGGGGAGGAAAGCATACCATTCACACGAATCTGCGCCCTAGGAGAGTGGTATAGAGCTAGAATACGATTCAGCATCACTGGACCCAGACCCATATGCTCCAATACTCCCCTCAGGAATGTCCAATCTACACGATCGAACGCCTTTTCGGCGTCAAGTGACAGTAATATACTCGGAAGCTTAACAGAGTGTACATAGTGAAGGAGGGTAAATGTCTTGAGGGTGTTGTCCCTCGCCTCTCTGGAAGGAACAAACCCCACCTGATCCGGGTGTATAATCGAGTCCAGGAGGGGACTGAGTCTCAGGGCAATCAATTTAGCGAAAAGCTTAGCATCGGTGTTTATGAGGGAAATAGGGCGGTAACTTGGACATAATGTAGGGTCTTTGCCCTCCGTTGGTATTACTGTGATAAATGCCTGTAAGAAAGCAGAGTCAAACTTAGATCCCTGGGACACCGTATTAAAAGCCTCGAGGAGAGGGGCAGTCAGATCCTCGACCAGGGTCTTGTAGAAGATGGCAGTATAGCCGTCCGGACCCGGGCTCTTCCCCGAGGGCAGAGAGGAGACTGCTCTTCCCAGTTCATCTGAGGAGAACGGCTCCTCCAGAGAGGCGAGGGACTGGGGGTCCAGGGGAGGCAGGGCGGTATTAGATAGGTATGTATGTAAGGCAGCCTGGAAATCCCCGTGCAATGCAGCCCCCTCAGGTGGGGAGAGGTTGTACAGCCCCGTATAGTACGTGTGGAATTCTTTCAGGATGTCTCTAGTGAGGTGAACTAAGCGGCCATTAGAGGTTTTAATGGAGGGAATAAACAAGGAGGCCCTTTTATCGCGGAGAGCGCGGGCCAAGCACCTCCCCGGTCTATTGCTCCAAGTATAGAAGTTGCTTGCGCATATCTGCCGGTAGCGCTTGTGCTTATGGTCCATTAATTGTAAGATTTCATGGCGAGTAAGTGTCAGGTCACTAAGGTCCGACTCCTGTCCCGAGGAATTGTGGAGCACTTCAAGGGTATTTAGGCGCTGCATGAGGGAGTTAAGTTTATGTGACTTTTCTCTTTTCAGTCTGGCCCCATGTTTGATAAGAACGCCTCTTAACACACATTTAAGCGCCTCCCATTTAAGTTGTGGGGGAGTGGCATCAGCAGTATGTGTCAGGCGAAAGAGGTAATGCTTGTTTCAAATCCGCAAGACAGATAAGTCGGACGAAGGGATTCATTTAAACCAAGAAAAAAGGCGGGTTTTGTATATGTGGAAGGGGGAAATCGCAATGAACTGGGGCGTGATCAGAAAGTGAATATTACCCTGAATGCGTGTAATATGTGGGAGTGGGAGTGACCGGGGGAAAATGAATCTTTTTGCTATAGATTTGTGCGGGGGGGGAAAAAAGTGTAATCCCGCTCCACCCCGGGTGAAGATCGCCCAAATCCCCTATTCAAGCATGGAACATCTTGCGATCTTGTTCGAGTGCCCCCCTCACCGTGAGCGCCCCATGGGTGTTAGTGCGGGGTAAAGGCAAAATTTAAAATCACCACACAAGAAAGTTGGTAAAAAAAATTTTTTTAAAAAATTTTTCAATAATTAATACTGTCCATTAGATGAGATACCCCTTTTATACACAAAGAAATAAAATTAAGGGATATTATACGATAAAAAAGTTCTAAGCAATGAAAGCCAAAATGCATGATGACATACACTCACCGGCCACTTTATTGGGGTACACCATGTAGTAACGGTTGGACCCCCTTTTGCTTAGAACTGCCTAAATTCTTCGTGGCATAGTTCCCAAAAGGGTGTTGAAAAACGAGCTAATTTGGGTACCAAGGGGGCCCAAGAGTCCCCAAGAAAATTTTCCCTACACCATGAACCCACCAGCCTGCCCGTTGATACAACAGGTGGACCAGCTTTCTGTTGTTGACCCAAACTGACCCTACCATCCGAATGTCGCGCAAAATCGGACTCATCAGACCAGGCAACGTTTTTTCCAATCTTCCTGTCAATTTCGATGAGTTTGGGGCAAATTGGAGCCCAGTTTCCTTTCTTAGCAAAAGGGAGTGGCCCCCGGGTGGTTTTCTGCTGCTGTCCCCATCTGCCTAAAAGTTCGCCCATACTGTGCGTCAGAGTGCTTTTTCTGCCTACCTTGGTTGAACGGGGGCTATTTGAGTCACTGTTGCCTTTCTACACTCGAACCAGTCTGCCCATTCCCCTTTGACCTCTGGATCAACAAGGCATTTCCGCCCACAGGACGGCCGCTCACGGATGTTTTTTCTTTTTGGGGACCATTCTCTGTAAACCCTAGAGAGGGTTGTGCGGAAACCCCTGGAGATCAGCATTTTCTGAAATACCAACCAGCCCTTTCTGGCCCAAACAACCATGCCCGTTAAAAGGGGCACTAAATCCCTTTTCCCCAACTGATGCTCGGTTTGAACTGCAGGAGTTGTTTGACCATTTTCTACTTTTCCAAAAAGCACTGAGTTCCCCGCCATGTATTGGTGTTTAAAAAATTAAATGTTAACGAGCAGTTGGACGGGTTTGTCCCTAAAAGTGGCCGGTGAGTGTACTTTGGTACAAAAAAAAGGGAAGCAAAAGCTCTCCATCTTCACTAAAGAAAGAAACAAAAAAATAATAAAGTAACCCCCCCAATAAAAAAAAAAAAAAAAACAACAAAAAAATGGACCCTTAGAATTATGAAAAAGAGAATATCACAAACCGATAAAATCAAGTAAGGTCTGGGGTAAAAGGTGAAAACAAATCCCCGTGCTGAACAATGCTCGGATGCCACACGGCCCCGTACCCCAAAGCCTAGGAATAGAAATAATAGAGGGACAAATTCACCCCCAAATGATGACAGTTCCCCAGGGAGTATCCGGGGCATGGATTTCGGATATGGCAAAGCTCCCAGGTTATGGGATACAGACATCCAAAGCTTTGGAGACTTCTGAGCCCAGGAAGGTGAGAGCTGAGGGGGGGAAGACGATGGCTTGTCCCCTCTGTCAGAGGGCGACCTGGAAGGAGAGGGTCTGGGGTCCAAAAAAAATTGAGTCTTCTTCTGGTCCCGTGGCGAGTGTAGAATCTGGGAGCAGCGTTTTGCCACACTTTAAGGGTGGGGGGTATTGAGTTAAAATGAATCTTCTTGGAAAATAGGAGAGAGATTTTTGCTAAAGCCGGCGGCGTCTGATACTTCCATCGAGAAGTCTTTAAAAATTATATTTTGCCCCCTAAAAGGGGAGGGTCTTCTGTTTGCGTAGGCTTTAAAGGATCTTAGTTTGTCATTGTAGCGAGGTATTTATGAGACAGTGCGGGGCCCCTTTTTTTAAACTGGTCTCCCCTGCCGGCGTTAGGGGGGGGGGTGGGCCCATTGATGTCCCCTCTCCACTCGCAGTTCGGTTGATGCCCCACAGCCCGGGGCAAGGGGCATTTGGGGAAAAGGTCTTGTAGGTCGGGTTGCTTATTGCTCTGAGAGGCCTACTATTCTAGGTTGCTCCTGCAGGGGCGATTTTTTTAAGTCCTCGATCGGTCTGGGATATCTTGCGTTTTACTGCAGGTAGAAGCTTGCGGTGTAAAGTGACGTTTTCGGATTCCCGCTGCATTATTTATCTCCAAATTCTCCCCTTGATCCAGCCTGTATATTCGCTTTTTTTAAATTTTCTTAGGGGGCTTGTTAAAGTTGCTTCAATGGCAGCCTGCAATTCTGGGGCACTATGCCTTGCAACCTCCAGGGCCGATTTGAGTCCAGAGGGGCTGAGAGGGCGGAAGGAGCAGGGCTCCCTAGGGGGCAGGGGGGAAATTTCCATCTGGAAATTAGGACTTCCCGGGGTTTTTTGCCCCTGGAAGTGGCTCTTTAGCGGGGGCATGCGGCGGGACGCCTTTGGAGTCAGCGCGGTGGCGGGCAGGCGGGGGGGACGGTCTTCTGGTGTACGGAGGGCGTACCTGTCCATCCGCTTGTCGGTTTTTCCGGAGGGGAAGCGGGTCCGAGGTGAGCGCCGGTCGCGCCGGCCCCCGGGGGCTTTATGCGGGTCGAGGCGGGGAAATGACGGAGAGCTCTGCGCGCTACCTTCTCTGACGCGCCGGAACCGGGAAATCTGTCTTTCCCCCGATTTTTGGGATCACCCTCTGATGGTTGGGGATTTTTCCTTCTGAGTTTCATGCCTTTCCCTGAATTTGGGGTCTTTCCTTGATGGTTTATGGCCTTTCCTCTGATGCTTGATGTTTTTCCCT